>QANT01005600.1:0-14632 GCA_003254885.1 Purshia tridentata | reverse complement strand
ATTTGCTTATTAAGCATGGTAGCTTCCTTCATCACTGTTATGTTTGGTGGAGCCCAAAACAATTCTATATTGTGCAGGGGGCCCACCCACTCTCTTACAGTATCCTTTCAAGCCATCCTCTTTTTTCTTTTACTGAGACAGATATTCTTTTCTTCTGCTTTGCTGTCTAGGCATGTAGCGAATCATAAGAAAAAAAGCTGAGATAGAAGACAGGTATCATCAGAACAAATTGTAGGTGTGGGTGTCTTTTTTTTCCCTGTGTGCGAAGTTATTCACAGGGGCTGCTGCATTCCCTTTCTGTGAAGCAGAGGAGGTTGCTATTACGAAGAGCAAGCAGAGAGTGTGTGTTAGAGAGAGTCAAAGCAAAGAAACAGAGAGAGGTGTAAAAGAGAGATTCATAGATGTATGTGGTATCAGCTGATCCATACTCTTTATAATTTCTTCTATTGAATTAGTGAAAGTGGGTGTGCAAAGTGGATGTAGGCAGTTGAGCCGAACCACTATAAATCTGTGTTGGTTGATTATGTAAATGCTTCTGGGCCATTCCATTTTTGTATTCANTCCATCTTTGTATTCATTGCAGGTGTAGACTGGTGGAGTTATTAAGTATCAGTCCTAACAAGTCAGCCACAACACACTAAGATGACAAACCACATGATTAATTAAGATAGTAAGATTTTTTGACTTATTATATATTAGGGCAGCATAACATATAAAGTAAATGATTATAAAACTCATAATTTGGCTCTCTCTATCTTTAAGACCATGTACTTTTTTATGTTTTGAATGAGGTCCAATAAGTCCTAACCCAGTCCACATTCTAACGTCTTCTTCATTTCCATCTTGTCTTCTCCGTCTCTCTCTCTTCATCTCCTTTCTTCTTCGTCTCTCTCTATCTCCTCCTCTTTTATTCCTCCACTTCATCTCCGCCCTCCTCCCTTTCTTCGCCTTCATCCAGATCTTATGCTCTCCTGCTATCTTCCCCTTCTTTGCTCGTAGATCTAGCTTCTTCCTGCTTGCAAAAACGGTCCTAATGCAGGCCTTAGAAATCGGTGCTGGTGCTGCTGTCAACAGCGGACAAGCTTAAATCGGCATGCGATGGTGGACCGATCATCAAGCACGGTATCCCTTTCTCTCTCTCTCTCTCTCTCTCTCTCTCTCTCTCTCTCTCTCGATCTATGATTCGATTTTACCTTGTTTGATCTCAGTCAATCTGCATCTGAGCTGTGACTTTTAGAAGGTTGGGTTTAATGAGGGAATGTTGTGATCAAACTTTGATTTTGCATTAGTAGAATCAACTTATACTTATTTTTTTGCATGAAATTCTAAAATTTTCTTTCACTCCCAGGCCCCTAAGCGATGGTGATTTGCCCTTTTCACGTCCCAAGTATGTGCTGCCTACTGTAGAAATCAACCATAGCATGTGCTTGGATGGGGAGAAAGTGAACTAGAAATTAATTTCTGAAAGAGCTAGGGAAAAAATTTTACATAACGAAAAGTTGATTTCATTATCTCTTTGCTTAATTAATGAACAGATGCACATCGCTGCATCTATTTATGCATGTATAACTGGATAACAAACCCATTAAAGTTGTTAAGTAACCATATATAGAAACTGGGCCAATGACCAATTGTTGTTAACAAACTAGTTAAAACTAGTGTGAAATACTTTAGCTGCAAGAAGCTTTCATTCAGTTCGATTAGTTCTATTGGATTGGTCTAGCTTCTAATTACTGCTCAATATTGGTATATGTTATATGAATCACAAAGCAAACCTTTTTTTTGGTGGGTGGGTGAAAGAAAACATCTATCTTTAATAGGTGAGTAGGTGCCTTTACTTTTCTTTGGTGGTGTGCGAATGTGAAGGATAAGGTAGCCAAATGGTTGAAGAAACTATGTGAAAGGACTTTGATTGGTTGGCTTATAGTGAAAATAAGCCATGCATACTACCTATAAGAAGGCTAAGGCAGTTTGTTGTCTTTTTGGTGGTGTGTATGTTCTTAACTTTGGTGAGCTGAAGAGCACAGCCCAGAGAGAAATAGAGAGCAAGCAGACAGCAAGCTTGGGTTGTGAGCTTGCAAGAGAGTTCATGGTGTGAAGCCAAGTGCTCAAGATGTAGGGAGCCAAGCTACTTTGTGTTTTCTTTATGAATATTTGAGTTTATATTGTTATTGTTTGCAAGTAAAAATATGTTATTGTTACTGTTTGGTATATATGTAAGGCCTTCTGTCAATTTTTTTGCATAGAATCGAAAAAGTAAGTGAGACTATGGTTGTTACTGTTTGTAAGTAATAACATGTTATTGTTACTGTTTGCTAGTAACAACATGTTATTGTTACTGTTTGCCAGTAACAATGTATCATTGTTACTGTTTGCCAGTAACAATGTATCATTGTTATTGTTTGCCAATAACATGTTCGACAGTAACAATGAAGTGATTGTTACTGTGTAATAATAACAATGCATAATTATCCTCTAATGAAAATAAAGTGATTATTACTGCTCGATAGTAATAATAAGGTGATTGTTACTGCCCGACAGTATCAATAAGGTGATTGTTACTGCCCGACAGTAATGATAAAGTGATTGTTACTGCCCGACAGTGACAATTCTTTAGATATAGAAAAAAAAAAAAAAAGAGTAGCTTTTATGCTATTCTNAAAAAAAAAAAAAAAAAAAAAAAAGAGTAGCTTTTATGCTATTCTGGATGTGTTTATACACAATGAAAATGTCAGTTTTGTATAAATTGCGTTATTTTTAAGTTTTTATACAAAGTAATTTTCAAAGGTACTGTAGCCCTACAGTACCACTGCTACAGTAATGCCGTTACTGTACCAACAGATTTTTTAAAAAGTGGGCCGCTACAGTAATTTATTGTAGCGCTGGGCCGGATAAACAGTAAACTTTTTGAAATGAACTATAAAAAAATCATCCTAACATATATATATATATATACATACAGGCCCCTTCAAGTGTGTGATCCCATATTTATGGGATTTTTCATTGGGGCTCATTCCATAGGGTTTTTAAACGATCCGAACCGTCTATTTTCTAGGTCTACGTTTAAAGATCATTCTTGCAAAAAATTAAGCAAATCGGAAACCATTAAGTTATCGAACTTTGATCAAATCAGTAGATGAACAAAACATTTCGATAAACAATTGAAATTGTGATAAATTAATCAACGGTTAAATGGTCTCCGATTAATCTAATTTTTTGCAAGCATGATACTTCAATGGAGACAAAAAATGTAAACGGTTCCGATTATCGAAATACAATGTGTAGTGGGCCCATGAGGAATCCCATATTTAGGCTTAAATGTGGAATCCCACACTGGAAGGTGCCTGTATATACATATATATCATATAATGTCTAGTAACAATTTTTTTTCTATATGCACATAAATAAAATTAAAAGTTTATCACATTAATTTCATACATGTTCTTTGAATTACCCTAAAGAAGAAACTGGAGAATACTTACATATATAAATTAAAAAAAAAACAAAAAGAGAAAAGAAAAAAACTCAATTACATAGTATTAATTAATTTAATTAAGTAGCTAGAGGACCAAATGTAGAAAGATAATGGTACATATTAGTCTTTGTATACCCTTTAATTTCTCTTTGCACAAGGTATTATTAAGAATACATTAAAAAAGGAAAAAAAAAGAAAAAAAAAAGAGAGGGTATATTATTATTGAAATTATTCTAAGGTGTTTTTGCGAATTTGGGCTTACCATTCGCTGAGAGAGACTCAAGGGCCCAATGGTTGATAGTAGAGCTACCATTCTCTCCATCCCTTGGACCAAAAGGAGCCCCCACAGGAACAGGATGATGACTAGTATGATTGTCTTTATTAATGAGGGATGTGATAGCAGCTGCCACAGCAACCCTAAATTTAGGGTCCGAAGCAATGGCAGTCACATTTTCAGCCAATGATGTCATATTTTCTTCCCCTTTCCAACCTCTCTGATCTTCCACTCCTCCCAGTACTCCTGATCTAGTACTGCTGTTATGATAATCTGCAGATTTGCTACTACTACTCATCCAATTGTTAAAACCTGGTGGTGGTCCAGATGAATGTGAGGAGGTAGCAACCATGGGGATTTGTGCTATACTAGTGTCACTACTAAAGTTGTTTGTGAGGTCAAGAACAAGTCCTTTGGAAGGGTCATGATGATGAGGATTAATATTGCTTCTAAAGTTCGAGGATGAGGAATATTGATGAGATGAGGGGTGGTTTATCATCATATGATGAGGGGCATTATAGTAATTAGGGACAGGGAGGGATGCTTGGGTGAAACTACAGTGAGTGCCATCTGATATTAGATGATGATTACTTGAATCTAATAACATGAAGGAAGCTGCTGCAGAAGCTGTTGAAGCCATGGCTGTTGCACCCACAGGAAGTGGATGGTTATGTGTTCCTTCATAAGTTGTAATGAGTATGGACATGTCCTCTAGGCATCTTTGGACCTGCAGTAGCATACCATTCAAACTATTTATTTATATTCCATTTAATTAAAAAAGTACAATGAAGGCATTAATTTTAGTATTAAAAAAGAGTTGTGTTCAAACTTCCAAAACAAAATTATTAAAAAAGAATTCTGGATCCTCTATTGATAACATAAAGCACTAAAAAAATAATATTACAAAATTTTTTTAAAATTTCATTAAAAAATCTAAGTAATTAATGTAAATAGCTTAAAATATATGAATATTGTTAGATATATATGTCAAATGTGTGTATCAAATTTAAAACTCAAAAATGATGTAACAGTGTATAATAATGTTGTACTTACTATAATTTTATATCATCTTAATTATATGTCATTAGTTTACTGGATATAGTTCTTTTTTTTCTTTTAGGATTTTTATTTTTGTGTCCACTATATGAAATTATGAATGCTATATAAGTTGCCACGCAATGTAGTATAAAATTTGGCAAGTGTAGCATTATATATACAATAACCTTAGGGCCCACATGAGTTGTTTTATGTCAATTCGAATCGTTTATTCTTTACATCACCATTAATAGATCATCTTTGCAAAAAATTAGCCAAATTGAAAATCATTTATCTATTTAACTTTGATCAAACAAATGGATTGTTTCATTAAAAATATTTGGTTCATCCATTTGTTTGATCAAAGTTAAATAGGTAAATGGTTTCCGATTTAGCTAATTTTCGCAATGATGATTTAATTTATCAATAAAGATGTAAAAAATAAATAGTTCGGATCGATATAAAACAACTCATGTGGGCCTCACAAGGAGATCCCTCATTTAACACTAAAATAGAGATCCCTCATTAGAAAATTTCTCTATATATATATATAGATTTTATCAGGTGCAGATGCCCGTTTGCGAATTTTGGGCACCTAATGGTCGGTCCTCCTACACCGACTAATCGATGTGCTCAAAAGGGAGCCCCTTCAAACGGCAGATCAGTCGGTCAGCTCAAATCTACAAAAAAAAATTGTGGCCATCCACTCCAAAGAAGGACTATAATATATATTTATGGGTTCACTTATTTATCTACAGCAAATAGATGTTGACATATATATTGACACAGTAATTTTAGTTTCAAATCTGATACGCCAATATTGAAGATCCCTACATTATAGTTTATAAATATATATTATAAACTATATATAGCTATATATATATATATAATATGCATACCTGTTTCCTGACCGGGCATCCAGGAGCAACTGTGCAGCGGTAATAGGCTCGTGGGCAAGGGTTTCCTTTTGCGATTTTCTGCCCATATTTCCTCCATTGGCAACCATCATTCATCTGAAATTTAACTTAAAAGATTATAAATTATCCTTAATTATTATATATATATAAAGCTTAATTTTCTGCCCGTATATATATATATATATCACGTTGTATATATATAAAGCTGATCAACAATATGTATATTTGGAACTCACTGTGGCTGTTTCACATCTTGCTCTAACCGACACCCTAGCTTTTCTATTTGGTTGGGAGGCGACGGAGGCCAATTCAGTCCGTTGTAGCTTGTTTTGCAGTGGTGATGATGTAAGGCTACTACTACTTGTCAAGTATTCTTCCTTCTCTTGTTTGTGTTCTTCTTCTCTTCCATGAATATCCCTTGATTGAATATTGGTGGTGTTGGTTTGTAGCCTCAGTGACAACCCTGGTTGACTCTCTTTAATCATATCATGATGATCACGTGTTTGGGATGATGGAGATCTACGGCCAATATCCAAGATCTTGGGAATAACATTGCCGTCATCGTTACCATGAATCGATAGAAAGGTTTGTGGATCCTAAATCAAATCAAATCAATTAATTATTTACAAAAAGCCATATCAATTATATCTATATATATATATATAAACGTTGTGAGGATTAATACCAAAAAAAAAAAAGGTACCTTAGTTTGGCTATTTTGATGGACAGCCGTATATTTCATTTGAAGATGGTAATAATCTTTCATGGTTTGCTCTACGACCTTCCTCAGAACCTTATTTTCTTCTTTCATTCGGTTCATCTCCATTTGTAAAACACAAAACTAATAACGCAAAGCATCATGATCATATATATGTACCTAGTTAATTTTGTTAATTAATTATCACAAACAATTATAATTTAAATCTAAACTAAAAATGAAATTTCTTTAATTATTGAATATACAGATTTTATTTGATTTGAGGCACACACAGTACTATACCTCCTCTGTCTTCATATTAATATCCTCATCTTGATCCACTGCTTTATCTTCATGGAGTTGTACTGGTGGTTCTTGCTCATCCTCCTCCTCCTCCTTTTCTTCTTGATCTTCAGCTGCTGCTGCTTCTTCTTCATCTTCTTGTTTTTCTTGTTTGGCTTCAATTTTGAGTGAGAGATCAATATTTTCCAAGTCTTTGTGATCCTTATCTCTCTCCATTGAAGTAAGACAAAGTTGCAGAATCTCTCTTAATCTCTCTTTTGTTTTTTTCTCTCTCTCTATCTGTGTTTTGATGCTGCTTTTGAGGCACCGAAGTCAATTCTCTCGCTCGTCTCAAGGAGGTATTATTATTAGACACACAAGGACGCATCTAAGCTTTGACTTTAATTGGCCCCTTAATTCACTTCCATTAATTAAAGACTACAAGAATCCCATTGCACTTTAATAACACCACTGACTTGGACACTCCATAATATAAAAAGTAAATTATATATTTAATAGGCGCTCATTAAGGTGAGGATTAAGGCGCAAAGTCGATTCAACCCCTGGCTCCCCATCTAAGTTCTAACTATATATATATATATATACAGGGAGGCTATGGTGTGGGATTCTCACAAACTTTTAGTTTGTGGGATTCCTCTTGTGGGGCTTATACGAGTTGTTTTGTGTCGATCCGAACCGTTCATTTTTTACATCTTCATTGATAGATCATCCTTGCAAAAAATTAGCCAAATCGGAAATCATTTGTCTATCTAACTTTGATCAAACAAATGGACGAACCAAATATTTTTTATGAAACCGTCCATTTGTTTGGTCAAAGTTAAATAGGCAAATGGTTTCCGATTTGGCTAATTTTTTGCAAGGATGATCTATCAATGGAGATGTAAAAAATGAACGGTTCGATCGACACAAAACAACTCGTGTGAGCCCTACAAAAGGGATTCCACAAACTAAAAGTTTGTGGGAATCCCACAATATAGCCTCCCTATATATATATATATATATATATATGATTCCACAAACTAAAAGTTTGTGGGAATCCCACACCATAGCCTCCCTATATATATATATATATATATATATTTGTTTTTATTCCGTCAAGGGATCTTATTGAATGCATTTCTTATGAAACTCACTTTAACATTGTATTTTAGGTCTTCGTAAAAAAGATGGCCTCTATAAAAAGTTAAGATAAATTAAATATTATTTAACAGTTTGATTAAATATTCACAATTTTAAGTGTGTATCGAAAATATTTTTTTTCCATTTATTTTATTAAAATTAGATATTTTAACTATTTTCAAGTTGTTCAAAATTTTTGTTTTTGTTTTTGTTTTTTTTTTTTTTTTTTTTTCAGAAATAATCTTTGAATCCAACCTAAAAAATAAATGTATGGATCATTCAAATACTATATAGAGTGGACCCCTATAAAGAATTCTATAAATAAATTAAATTATTTGAGGTATCCTTTAACGAAAACTCTCTTCTTATGAGGGATATCCCTTTTGATAAGAAGTCACTACAAGAAAAAAGAGTTTGGGCGACGAACACAATTGCGTCGCCCTAGATAGCTTTGGAAGACGACATCACATGATTCCTCGCCCCCAAAATTCGTGACAAACTAATGTGTTTGCGACAGATATGGGAGACGGGCTAAAGACTTGGGGCGACAAAATGGGTTCGTCGTCCAAAGCTGATTAGGGCAACGACATACTCATATTCGTCACCCTAACTCATCCGTGTTCAAAATTTTTGTTCTAAACGAACTGTCCGATCAACTCCGGTCGTCGTGGTAATTTGCAAGAATGAAATTTAAGTATAATCATAAAAAATGAATGGTTCCAATCATTGAAGTGTCGTTATCTTATTCGCTTTTATTGAAATGTATAGAAATTACATAAAATGTTAATATACTTATACCCTTCAAGTGTATTTTTATAAAGAACCTCACAATGCCATCGTGCATCCAACAATCCGAACCGTTCATTTTGTTTTGCCCCAGTCAAAGATTGTTGGTGCAAAAAATAGCTCAATCAGAGTTGTACAAGTTAGGCATCGACAATCAAACGCATGAATGATTCACTTTTCATAAGGATAATCAAATGAACTGTTCAAATTTGACTGATTTAAACCGTTCAGCTCTTAGATCCCAATCAAAGATCTTGCTAACAAAAAATTACCGTGATTGGAGTTGGAAAAGTTAGGTATTGGAGGTGCAAACATTTGAATGATCGTGCTTGTAATTAGGATAAATAAATAAATTTAAAAACTTTTGGGTGACGAAATACACATATTCGTCGCCCAAAATTTCAAGGGAAAATGAAAAAATTGGGGGGAAAAAAAGGCGCATAATTTTTAAAGTTTGGGCGACGAACACGTGTCGTCGCCTAAAGACCTTAGAGCGACGGAATAAATTTAAAAACTTTTGGGCGATGAATACTGTATTTGTCGCCCAAAATTTCAACGGAAAATGAAAAAATTAGGGGAAAAAAGGGCGCGTAATTTTTAAAGTTTGGGTGACAAACACGTGTCGTCGCCTAAAGACCTTAGAGCGACGGAATTGATATTTTTGGCAGCCTAAGTCGCTTTAGGCAACGACAAGCATTCATCGCCCCAAATTTTAGAAAAATTTAAAACCCGCGCCAATAAAATTTGTGCCTAACTTTTTTCAATTTTTGGCAATGACACAAAATGTTCGTCGCCCAAAGTTTTCGTGTTTATAATCCCCAGCCTCCATTTCTGCATCTTCTTGTACCACTCTCCATCTCTCTCTTTGTCTTTCTCCCTCCACCTCGCCGATTCTCTCTTTTTTCCCCCTTCCTCCATCTCCTTCCTTCCCCCTCTCCTTCCTCCCCCCACTGCCGAAAATCAGCCTCCTCCCTCTCCTTCTCCCTCCACCTCAGCCTCTCTCCCTCTCCCTCCCCCGATTTCCCTCCTTTTCCCTCCTCCCTCCATCCTCCACCCACTGCCATAGCCACCCACACGCACACCCACTATGCCCACCCCCAAACCCACTGCCACACCCATTGCCACCCACTTCCATGGGTTTTTTTTTTCTTAATAATTTGTTTGTATTTTAGTTTTTATGGGTTTTTGTGGATTATTTAGTTTTCTTTTTGGTTTTGATTTCAGTTTTTTATTTGTTACTTATTGTTGATTATTTTGGTATTTTCTGATTTTTTTTTTTGTAGGATTATGGTTGAATTTGGGCTAAGTTACAATAAAGTTGGATTATGGTTTGATTTTTTAGTTTTGGGCGTATTAATTAGTTTTGTTAATTTGTGGTTTTTGTATTAAGTTGGATTTGTGGATTAAAATTTGTTTCTAACTTTGTCTGTGTTGTGGATTTGCAAGATATACATTTGAATTTATTTGATTTATGATTTGCTTTTGAGGTAAATTATTTACCATGTTACAATTTCAAAGTGTTATTTAAAATTAACTTTGTAATTAAATTGCAAATTTGATATTAATTAAAAAATTTTGCTAGATTTTCTTATTAGTTAGTTTAATTTATTTATTAAATTTAATTTTTGTGTTAGTACTTAATCATTTTGGTTCTACACAATTATCCTTATAATTTTGTCACTTTATATTTAATATGAAGAAAGAAGAGGATGGCTTGAAATCATTTAAAAACCGTATTATATAAGATCTCAACTTCCTCCTTGGTGTGGGTTTTGTATAAACGCATTTCTTTACACATCGGTTTTCGTTTTCATACTACTTTTGTATTAGTGCAACTTAACATTATGGTTGACTATTTTGATCATTAATTATATTTTTAAAATTTGTGTAAATAATATATTTATTAATATAATTTTTAATTATTTAATTTTTTTGAAACAAATATAAAATTCACAAATTTTTTTTGAAAAAATTAACAAGATTTTGAGCCACGAACAAAGTTGCTTCGCTCAAAAGGAAGCTTAGGTGGTGAATATGTTCGTCACCCAATGAAAATTGGGAGACTATATTTTAGTTCCGTCGTCCAAAGATTTACAAAATTGCTTAAAAAATTCTTTGAACTTCGGAGTTTGGGCGACCAATCCAAAGTACCGTCGCCCTATTGCTTTTGAGCGACGATAAATTTCATGGCCCTATGCTGGATAAAGCGATGGTGTGCCATTTGTTCGCTCAAATTTGACTTCAGGAGACGAATGCTTCCGTCACCCTAAGTTGTTTCGGTGACGGATAGTTAGCTTTGTCGCTCAAGGTCTTTTAGGCGACGAAATGGTCTGTCAGCGAAAATCAAACAATCCGTCACTTTGGAAGGTTCTGGGCAACGAATTTGATGTTTCATCGCCCAAAACCTTGGGCGGCTGACCTATGGCGACAAATTTGGCGACTAACTTTTTTCGTCACCCTAAATATGGCCGACGAAAGTAACTTAGTTCGTCGCCCAAACTGTTTCCTGTTGTAGTGACTAAACTCATTCTGGGGGCCGGTATCCCATGAAGTAGTCAAACAATCTGAACAATCTAATATTGAAATTAAATTAAGCAAAGAATGTGGCTCACTTTTGGTTTTATTATCCGAACCATCTATTTTTTAGATATCTATTTAAATAATATCCATAAAAAAAAATCTAAATCTAAAATTGATTTTCTAACCCAAAATAAAAAATTGATTATGTATTTGTTTATTACTGTTGTTTATGATCATTTCATCAAAGTCACTATATTCTTCTGTTCATTTGATATATTATAGTTAGATCACTAATCAATTTCTAAGGTGTGTAAGTTATGTATTATGATTTCCGAAGAATACCTAAAAATGAATGTTTCGAATCATAGAACTATAATATGGAGGGAGCTTTTAAGTGTAATTTGTTCCCCTTTTTTTTAATTTTAATTCAGTGGGTAGGGATCAAACTTGAGTATGTACGTGCAGGGAGCAGAAAAATTCTATTGCCTTCCAATTACCCAACAACTGCCTTTTAATGTAATTTGTTCCATGTTAATTAGTTACACATTGAAAATTTCTCTATAAAATGGGTCATTTACTCTCATAAGAAAAAATTACAAAAAAAGTCATATACCACCCTCTTCATTAATTACAAAGCGACCGCAGCCGTGGGTGGTAGTTTACTACATAGAAGTATTAGGGCGTGTTAGCTGCAGTTTTTAAGTAACGCAGTTAGAAGGACTGTGAAATTGTCCACTATATAGCCAAGTTTGATTCCACCCCCAATCAAAAATATATAGAAAATAAAAGTGAAGTAGGAGCTACAAGAGTTCCAGGTTCTGGCTTCAAGAGAATGATAATCAAATAAAAGAGATAGATAGGGTAGCTATATGGACTTTGAAAGCGGCGTTTACCCTACTTTACTTCTACTTAAGCAGCCGCCTCATATCTAGTTGGATTACGCCGGCCGTTGTGCCCATGCACGCATCATGTGTACATAATACAACATTTACAACCCATTATATACTATGCATTCATGCAAGCGTTTAAGTAGCTGTATGTTTATTATTTATGTTATACATATATATATATATATATATATATATATATATATACATACATACATGTACCTTCCAGTTTGGGATTCCACATTTAAGCCTAAATGTAGGATCCCTCATGGGCCCACTACACATTGTATTTCGATAATCGGAACCGTCTACTTTTTTGGTCTCCATTGAAAGATCGTGATTGCAAAAAATTAGATTAATCGGAGACCATTTGACCGTTGATTAATTGATCACAATTTCAAGTGTTTATCGAAATATTTTGTTCGTCCACTTATTTGATCAAAGTTCAATAGCTTAATGGTTTCCGATTTGCTTAATTTTTTGCAAGGATGATCTTTAAACGTAGACCTAGAAAATAAACGATTCGGATCTTTTAAATACCCTATGGAATGGGCCCCAATGAAGAATCCCATAAATATGAGATCCCACACTTGAAGGGGCCTGTGTATATCAAGTGTCTTATTTAATCAACGGTCATTGAACGACGAACATTTTCCGATTAATCTAATTTTTTGCAAGCACTATCCTTCAATCGGAGACTATTTGACCGTTGATTAAATGATCACAATTTTAAGTGTTTATCAAAATATTTTGTTCATCTATTTGTTTGATCAAAGTTTGATAGCTTAAAGGTTTCCAATTTGCTTAAATTTTTGCAAAGATAATCTGTGAATATAGACTTAAAAAATAGATGGTTCGGATCGTTTAAATTTCCTATGGAATAGGCCCCCATGAGGAATCCCATAAATATGGGATCCCACACTTGAATGGGCTTAATATCACTACAACAAAAAACACTTTGGTCGACGGAACCAGTTCGTCGCCCCACCTTCAGGGCGATGAAAAAGTCTGTCGTTCAATTTCGTCGCGGAAGCCTCGCCGCCCTAGGTTTTGGGCGACGAAATATGTAACTCGTTGCCCTAAACATCAAAGGGGCAACGGAGAATTCAGCTTTCAGCGACCTACAAATTCATCGCTCAAAAGCCTTTGGGCGACAGTCCTATTTGTCGCTTAAACTGATTTTGGGCGACGAAAATGTTATCTCGCCGCTCTAAACAACCTCGAGCGACAACGTATTTCATCGCCCAAACAACTTTGACCGACGCAGCTTCCAACCGTCGCCCAAAAGTAAGTTCATGGACAATTTTTAAAAGAAAATATCTCCAACCTCAGGTGACAAATTAAAAGTTCGTTGGGGGCAACAAACTGGTTCGTCGCCCAAAATGTTGATATTTAAAAAAAAAACAATTTGTAGATTTTTAAATTATTTCCAAAAAAATTTAAATAAAAAAATATATTAATAAATTTGTAAATAAATGTATTTATTACACAAACTAAAAAAAATATAAATAACAATCAATTTAGACGATCGTCTGTAAACACGTCCACAAACAACATGGCACTGAGAAGGAAGCCATGGTGCATATGATCAAGTTAGTCGAACGTTTGTAAACACATCCATATACAGTCTCATCAACACAAAAACCGAATTACTTAGATTACATATATAGGAAAAATGCAACGAGAAGGAAGCCGAGGTGCATACCTACACAGAATAGATATACATAAAAGCAAATCAAACCAAAATACCAAACTATTATATTTAGATTGAATAAATAAATTGAACAAAATTAAAAGGAAATCTAAAAAAATTGTATAATTAATATCAATTTTACAATGTAAATTATAAAATTAATTTAAATAACACTTTAAATTATATTTTGCAAATATAAAATATTTTACAATTGTAACACAATAAACAATTACCTCGAGGATAACTCAGAAACCGAACAAATTTATATCTACGATCCTGCAAATGCAAAACACACAAAATTAAAAAGCAATTTAAATCGAAAAAGTCAACTTAATCCACTAATTACAAACGACCAAAACAAAAATTTAAAAACTTAAAAATTGTAATCGAAAAGACGAAGTTTTATTCTAACTTAAAGTAAAAAACGATTATACGTACACGGGTGTGATACTAAAGAATTCACTAACAGATTGACTATAAGGAATTCTCCAAAATCACCCCTACGCAGGTATAACCCCTCTTTACTGTAACTTAGCTCGAATTACTCCATAATCCTGCAAAAAAAATAATTAAAAAAATCAGAAAATACCATCAATTATAGTAAAAATCACAAAATACCACAATAAATTCCATAATTATCACAAACTAAATAAAAAAATTATTACAAAAATTAGAAAATACCATCAATTATCACAAAATAGAAAATACCATCAATTATCACAAAATACCACAATATAATTCCAAAAGAAAAACCAGAAAAAAAAACAACAAAAAGGCAGAAAAAAAAAAAACCCACCCATTCTCGGCTGTTTCACGATGGGGGCTTGGGTGGAGAAGGGTGGAGGCTCGGGTGGAGGAGGGAGGGAGGAAGAAGGGCGAAGGGAGGAAAGAGGAGGGAGGGGTGAGTGAGCAGCTGGGTTTGGGTG
>QANT01005598.1:0-13914 GCA_003254885.1 Purshia tridentata | reverse complement strand
TATGCAATATATATATATATATATATATATATGAGTATACCCCACCATATGAACATAGCTTAACCCCACTGCATCCACTCTCTCTCTCTCTCTTGGCAAAAGGGTCATGTATTATTTATCTTTGGCTGCATATAGCATTTTCTTCAATGCATCCAGAGTCATATTTATTCTTAGTCTACTTCTCTTGTTTTCAATTTATGTCTTTTTAGTCTCACAAAGAATAAAAAATTTTCATGAATTTGCAGCTTTGGCTAGTGAGCAAAAGGGCAGGAATTTGGTTTTTTTGCAGTTTCAAGAGACTCTGGCATATTATGTTTCAAATGGTTCTTACTACAACGATTTTCGAAATCGAACTTGATGAGATGATCATGACCGTTGGTTTTGAAGATCAACAGAAATGGATGGCTGTCATCTTCATGTCAATTGTCAACAATCATGGCCAGTAAATTATTATATTCTTGGAGCCCTCAATTATGAATACATTGTTCTTGAAAATGTTATAAGATTTTTCAAAATCAATTGTTTAAACCTTATATGAGTAGTTCTGACTTATATAATTTCAGTGATAGAACATTTACTTCATATAGTACGATGAATAATACATTTACCTTATTAAAGTTGAAATTAGATAATAACAGAATTGTTTGAATAGTAGCTTTATGTTGATAATTATGTCAATTTTTTTTTTGTGAAAAAAATAAATGCTATAATCATATCAATTAACATTTATATTATAAAAAAAAATGCTATAATCATACCAATTAACATGTATATTATGAATGTTTTATCAAAAAAGATTCCTTCAGAAAAAAGAAATTGGTATACAAAGAACATTACGGCACTTAATAATTCATAACGACCGTTGGAGCGTGCAACTCCACGGGACACACGTGGAATTTCACAGGCCAATCTGATCATCAGAATACTCATAGCCGTTACAAAAGCCCGCGATCTCGTGAATACCTGCATACGCTAGGGGTACTCTCGGAAATACTGGTTTCAAAAATTTCCAAATTCGACCGTTATAAAGACTGTCAAAGCCTCGCGACCGTTTCAATAACCTCTCATCCCCAAGTCTCGCTCACTGTATCTCTTTCACTCTCTCCCTACAAATCCATGGCCGAACAGAGCACAAACCAAGCAATCATGGAGCCAAAACCCTCGCACGCACTTCACCAAATCGCAGAGACACCAAGCCACAGGCTTCTTCTCAAGCAATGGCTCAAGGAAGAAGAGCTAATCCTCAACCGGGTCTCCTTCAAAGAGAACCAAATAGACTCTGTCCGCCAAGAGATCACAATGCTCTTCATCTTCTTCTTCCTCTTCCACTCTACAGCTCTCATCCTCCTCTTCAACGCCTCTTCGAGGGACCTACATGGGCTCGCTTGCCGGAGGTCGTGGATCCCATCGCTTTGCTCTCTCTTCTTTTCTTTGGGCATCATCTGGGCCGTAAGGTACAAGACTGACATGGAGGGTCACTTGGAGAAGCTGCTGGAGAGAGAGAAAGAGGATCGAAAGCTGTTGGGTAAGTGCATTGAGGAGCTGAAGAAGAAGGGTTTGGAATTTGATTTGTTGAAGGAGGTTGATGCGCTTAGAAGGGCCAAGAGTATGAGAGTTGAAACCAAAGTGGTGAGGAAGTGGTCTGCTAGGGACTTTGTCACTCTGTTTTTCTTCTCTATGTCCTGCTTTGTGATTGCTATCACAAGGGTTATCTTGTGTAACTAGGAATTTAACAATGGGGTCATTTTGGGATTGGATTTGTTAGTCTTAGATTCATTATGTTTTGGCAGAAGATTTTGGTTTTTGTCTAAAAAATTGGTGGTGGGATAGATGGGAAGCAACTGCAGAATATTTTGTTCTGCCTTTTGTAATTTGGGGGATTTACATGACATAACTATGAACTGAATTAGGACTGACTGCTCTTGTTGGCCTTCACCACATGTTCTTTATGATTTTATATTTGGTCCCTGATTCACTGTAATATTAACTGGTTTATGCCATTTTTATTTATGCTTAATTTATTCAATTTGTTTTTCACTCTCACAAGAAGATCCAAAGCTCCATTTATCTTATACGAGAAAAACATGTGCCAAGCATCATTTAATATAAGGAAAAGTCCATCCAAAGACTTGAAGAATATGAAGAAAATGAATAAGAATTTCATATTACATATTTTTACATACACGATAAAGAATTAAAATTTGTGTATATTATTTCTCCTTCCTCCTTAAGAAAAACAATAAAAAGAAAATCAATCATTTTATTGAATCCCTTCTTCAAAATTCTCACCTGCCATTGCCAATAGTACTGTGAGGTTGAATGGCATTAACAGGTAATTGCCCTCCATCTCCTACCATGGTTGTACTTGCCGATGAGTTGTAAAAGCTTGAGTCAGCTCCAATCATTATACTGCTTCCACTACTAACATCATCAAATTTCCAGTCAGTCAAGTAGCCAGGCTTTGAAGTAACAGTTGTCACTTCAATATCTCCCAAAAGCATTCCCACCACACGGGACATTGATGGTCGTAGCATTGGTGATGTTTGAGTGCACAAAAATGCTATTTTGATTACTCGTTCTACTTCTTCTTCATTGAATTCGGATAATCTAGAGTCCACGAGGTCCACTTCACGTTTGTTTTCATGCAAATGCCAAGCCTAAGAAGTAAGAACATGATAGTGCATTAAAGAATGGAGTGAGCCAACTATATGGTCCAAGAACTGTAAGAAGTGACTATTTGAATTGTCTTCAAATTAGACTACTTTGCTTTTCATACAATGCACACGTCTCAGAAGTTTCCTGGGATTTCAACATCTGTCTCCATTTCTCATGCTAACCGCTCCATGTTTAAAATAATGTGCTGCATACATAATTCGAAGCAAAAGTTCTACAGCTACAGTTCCAAGTATACCCAAAAATTGAAATATGAAAATGGTGTAATTTTCAGGTCAGAAGTTTAACAAAAAAGAGATTATTAAATCATGGAATTCAAAGTCAATCCTAGTCATAATTGAGGAAGACACAAATCTTTTATCTAGTGAAAGAAATGATAACGAAACTACTAATGATTAAATTATGGAATTTAAAGCCAGTTCTAGTCATAATTGAGGAAGACACAAATCTTTTATCTACTAGGAGTTAAGGTGAAGTAATTAAATCAATTGTGATGTGAAGAAAAATGAAGTTATTCCATAATTTCCATTATGGGGCGACCAGCATTGCATAATATCATGAACTTTAAGTTTTAAGAGGAGCTCAATTTTAGCAGAAGATACAGAAATGTGGTAGAATCATGAAATAATATGCACATAACAAGAGTCAAAACTGAATACTCTTCGAGCAATTTGCGGGGGGAAAGGGGATCCGCAAGGGCACAAAAATAAAGTTCTTACCCATTCAAAAAGATAAATCTTTTCTTCTTCCAAACTCGAGTCACAATTTGCCCTACCACTGACAGTTTCTAGAGCCACAACACCAAAGGCAAACACATCAGTCTTCTCTGTAAGGTGTCCACGCATGGCATATTCCGGTGCAAGATACCCACTGCACCATTGAAAATTATTTGTACACTACTTGTCACTAACATAACATAATTGTAAGACGAAAAGGAAATGAAGACTGTATATGAAGAGGAATGTGAGGTGACTAAATCTTTAAGATCTTACATTGTTCCTGCAACCCGGGTACTTATGTGGGTCTTTTTATCATCATAAAGCTTGGCCAAACCAAAATCTGATATTTTGGGGATGAGATTTGAGTCAAGTAGAATATTACTGGCCTTCACATCTCTGTGTACAATTCGAAGCCTTGATTCCTCATGAAGATAAGTTAAACCTCTTGCTACACCCACGCATATATCAAAACGTGTTGACCAATCAAGATTCAAACTTTTTTTTCCTGCTTCATACAAGCCATAATTATAAATATAATCATGTTGTATATTATACATAAAGCAGTAATAATGTTATTCCCATACCAAATAATGCTTGATCAAGACTCTTGTTCTCGAGATACTCATAAACAAGGAGTCGTTTATCTCCCTCAGTGCAGAATCCATACAAAGTCACCAGGTTATTGTGTTGCACGGAAGATATAGTGGCAATCTCAGTTACAAACTGGTTCTTTCCTTGGTGGGATGCTGCAGACAATTGCTTCACCGCAATCACTCTTCCATCATGAAGCGTTCCCTGTAATTACAAATTTCATAAAAGTTTAGCATAATGAATATATACTCAATTTCAGTATCCTTAAGTGAGAATGAAACTTCAGAAACTAAATTTGATGGCTTGAACAGGAAAGACTTCTTTATATAAGGCTAATTTCTTTTCAAACCAATTTACAGGCAACACTTGGCATCTTACCAAACACAACACATGGTCTCAAGGTAAGGTGGACACTGCTCAACATTTCATAAACATAAGAAGATCATTTTTTGTCATGCGTCACATCCAGGCATATGCAATAGAAATATAAAAGTTCTGCATTTGTATCATTTTAAGGCACTGACTTGTCTGCAGCCACACCATATCGTCAATTAGAATAATAACTTACCTTGTAGACAGGTCCAAATCCTCCCTCTCCCAGCTTATTAGCTGGATTAAAGTCATTCGTAGCTGTCTTTAGTTCGGAAAAACTGAAAGTGAGTGGTCCAATATCTATCCCTAACAGCTCTGCGATTTCAACATAACCCACTATTATGTCTGTAAGCTGTAAGCCTGTTTGTCTAGCCATCAATTTGCTTGATGCAGAACATGGAAAGAAATTGAGAGAGAAAGTACAAAAGAGAAGATAATGATAAGATAAAAGAAGTAACAGTTTACCTTCATCACCACTGGTGTTAGGCTTTTTTCTGCTTTGAACAATACAGAAAAACACCACCGCCACCAAAATTAAAACTCCGCCACCAACAACAATCCCCACAATCAACCCAGTCCTATTCTTCTTACTAGTTTGGGGGTTGTTGCGGACAATAGGTATGAAATCTGTACAAAAGCTCTGTAGTCAACAACATGGCACCAGATCGTGAAAAATCAGAACCTAAATTTCCTAAATTGCGTCTGAGATTTCCTCATATTACCTGGAGTGGCACTGATGGCTGAAATAGCAGGTCCATAAGTACCTTGCCCAGGTACGCAGCATGTCCCCTTTCCAGCCCAAAAGAGATGGATTTCAAGGTAGTTCTCTGAAACCTGAGCCTTGAATTCCTTCTGAATAGCTTGTAAGGATGCGCCTGCCTCCTTTCGTATATCGAAATCCTTTAAGACCCGAATACCCTGAAGACAGATAGAGGTGGTGATGGTTAAAGGAATAATGTGGGGAGTGAGGACCATACCTTTCAGTGGTGATTCTACAACTATTGAGAGATACTTTTGGGAATTATTCTAAACATCCATCAAATTTTGGAAGTGTATCTTGACCTGAATGATGAATATAATTGGTAAAACTTTTACACACAATTAAAATAATTGATATAGTACAACTTCTCTTAAATGAACACCTTGGCAACCCCAAGTCACGAAAACATAATTATCAACTTTACTAATTCAAACAAAGAAAAAGTTAATCATAGGAGCTCAGAAGTCAGAACATGGTTTTATAAATAAAAAATCCCCAAAGATGATACAGACCTGGATATAAACATCAAAAACACGTCTCCCAAGACTTTTCCATGTAGTAGAATCTATGAAAGCTGATTCTGCAAACTGGAGGTTCACGGTGTAGTTACCATTCTGAAGCCCCAACCCATAGTATCTAAGTGAGGAAGCAGAGAGCCTTGCAGTCTGGAATAGCTCAGAATCTAAAGTATTTCTGAATTGAGATGATGAGAAACTAGTGTACTGAGGATTATTGCTCCCAGTGAAATATCCAACATTGCTAACTCCCCATTTTTCTGTGGCAGTAACAAAATATTCAGCTGGACCAAGGGTCTGATTTTCTCTCTCATACACAATATCATTGGAAGACGTAATCTGAGGACCACCACACTTAATCCCGAAGTTAGAATCTGCAAAGATACAAAAGAGGTACATATCACAGTATATCAGAAAGGCATTTCAACTTACAATGTTAAAATAATATAAGGCCACATGCATTCATCGCATAATACACATTCAAATGTAGAACATGCAATATCCACTAAATCAGAATGAGATGATAATAGTTTGTACAAGCATACTCATCCTCCATCTAAATCACAGACTTAAAAACAAAATAAATGTTAATGAACACCACTTCCAATGCCAGTCCCACCAGAGTAGATCGTAAGAGAGATCAGGATGCAGTCCCAATTATTTTAAGATTCTTACATAAATTGGACACCCTCAAGAATCAGATTTCACAAAGGAACACTTTTGGCATTATGAGACAATTGCCTGAAAGAAGCAAATATTGAATAAAGGAACTAAGAATAGCTTCCTATGATTCATTTCACTTTAATCTTCTGCATTTTCTTTTCTCTGGATGTACGATAACATTCCTGGTCATATTACTACCAAAAATTTGATCATTGATTGATGATATTAACATATAATACTACTATTATTTTTGGAGAAAGTTAATCCTAACACATGTCCTGCTGGAAGAATTCCACTCCAGTAACCACAAAATGAAGATAAGCTTTGACCGAACTTACAGATTCCAAGGCCACGATTGCAAGGAAAGTTCCGTTGAAGACAATTCCACCCTGACGGCAGAACACTGAAATAGAAATTAAATAAATAAATAAGTAAAACACTTGAAGGTGAGGAATATGGCAATTGTTGGATAACAAGCAATAAGAATTTTCTCAGCCCCCCTCAATCCGCTCGAAAGGGGAAAAAAGAAAGGAAGAAAGAAAGAAATAAGACCATAAAATAGTTATTTGGGCACCTAAATGACTAATTGTAGTCAAAATACAATACCCTAATTACCATACTAAAGAAACCTGTGACTTGGGTGCTAATGTATGGGGCATTACAATAGTAGCCTCAATTATATAATTAAGAATCAAAACAATGACATGCATACATAGTAAGTGGCATCTAACTCTCACATCATTATTGAAATGTTCAAAACACTAAAGGTGAGCTAGAAATGCAAAAAGTCACCTGCTGTTTGTACTTTCTATGGTGAAGTTGTTGGCGACTAAATTTCTGCAATTTACAACCAAAAAATTCTCAAGGTTAATTTCATTTTAGAATATATAATGCAAGCCCATCCTGCAAAAATAAAATCTGTATGTTTTTTGGCAAAAACATCACTAAAGAACTAGAAAATTGTAATATTAGAAGAGTAAATAAAGTTATTAAACTATAAACCATTCAACTAAATGAAAAAAAAAAAAATGTAGCTAACAGGGGAAAAACAAGCTAAATGTACAGTGAAAGATCGAGACATACAGCTGTAAATTATCTTCGTTGACCCAAGAAGGAAAGCTCCCCACCAAATTATTGTAAGACAAATCTCTGCATGCATATCATGACAAAAACATCAAATACATACTTCATACAATTAATATAACAATATTGAGATCATTACTAAATTCAGGCATTTTTAAAGTCATATTTATAATTAATGTGATATATGCTTATGCACCATATTAATTTGAATATAAAACCTCAAATTCTCCATGTTTCCCTGAACCCACAAGATTATGTTTCTGGCTTTGCTGGAATGGGAATCGATATCTTAAGGAGAAACAAATCAACTGACTGACACTGTAGGACTAAGAATGGGCTTCAAACCAACTTGAAGGAAGAACATCATCAAAACAATTTAAGATTACTAAACTAAGAAAATAGCCACTTTGGTGGATGAAGTTTTAGCTTTAACTCTTCATTGCTACTTACTATTTTCTCCCACATATTATGAAATAGCTCAGTTAAGATTATTCTAGTGCCGAGCAAAATCTATTCACTACTTTTTGTAGCTTACTTCATATAAATCTGTACTTCTCTGAAGTTATTTGCTTAGTTGTAGGCATTTGCATTTAGTATAAATCTTTAACTCAAAAAGGGTCTAGTATCAAGGTTGCTCAAAAAATCAGAAATTATTTAAAAGCAGGGCATTCAGGATCCTTCCCATTCATGTAGAAGCTGTGACTGTACAATTCAGATAGACCCAAAGTAAATACATTCTCCATCAACACAGATATAACTTTTATCAAACTGAAAGCATATTTATCAGAAAACTCCCGTTTTAATGCATTACAGTGATGTTTAAAGCAAATATGCTGATATACTTACACATTGAGAAGAGACGGGCTTTTATTTTCAGGCAGGGTACCATCCAACTTATTGTTTCCAAGAAACCTAATTATGAAGACAGAAATACATGTCTCAATACTTTTAAGAGTGAGTTCGGAAGGAGTACAATACAGTTAAGAGGGGATGATATCTTACAGGATAGAGAGCGAACTCAAATTAAACAGTGAGCCTGGTATGTCTCCAGTTAAATTGTTGAAACTCAAATCCCTGGGGCAAAAAAGAATACAGTTACATGCTTTAAGGACAAGGGTAGCTATTACCAAAAATTGGTTTAAAAAAACACCATCATCTTCATGCATCTAAAACTGCTAAAATTCAATACAAACCTAATAGTATATTAGTTAACCTTATATTTATCATTGAATTATATTAGAAAAGAGGATATTGTTGCCTTTTGGGCACTTTGGTTTGCTCAACGTGTATGGTCATCCATCACCAAGAAAAACTTACAGCTGAGACAAAGCTTGGTATTCTCCAATATTGGAAGGAACTGAATCAGAAATGTTGTTATTCCTCAGCACTCTGCAGGATGTAAAACCAAAATGTCATATTACATTTCAGAAGGAAAACAAACAAGAAAACAGAGTATGATCCAGATGTTAAAATAGATTCAAATGTAAGGGAGAAAGATTTGCCTTACAAGATATTTAGAGACTTCATATCCTTGATAAATCCAAGAGAAGAGCTCCCATTGGCAGTAGATATATCACTAATGCGCCTATTATCATATCAAACATGAGATAGTTAATTTTATAGATATGTTAAAACAAAAAGTGACCAGTAAATTTGGATACTCACAGATCTTTCATAGAAGTCAGATTTGAAAATGTAAATGGAATAGGACCTTCGAATGAGTTTCCTTGAAACCTCCTAACGAAACATTTAGCTAACTATTAGTGGAATATATATATATATATATATATAAGTAATTAAATTTTCTCACTAAAAATTGAGTATCATCATTTAACTGCAACTGAATGTAAAAAGAGAGAACAAATTTATTTGGAGTATCTTACAAGGTAGCAAGCTTTGACCAATTTCCTATGAAGTCAGGTATTCTGCCAGTGAGTTCATTGTCTGATGCCCAACTGCAACAAGCAAAGTAATCCTCTAATAAATATTCAAATAATAATTTGTCAGTGTTTTGATCTTTCTTTTTTTTCAATTGGGGAAAAGAAACATATTCATTAAGTTCTTACACTGTATCCAAGTTTTGTAGATTAGCAAATGTTGATGGAATCTCACCGATAACTCCGGAACTATCAAAGTAACTGCCAGAGTAAACAATAATTAATTATCAAACATTTATTTCTATCTACATCTTTTATATATTGTGAGTTAATAGATTCCAAGCCATCATTAAAGAACAGATGAATGTGGAAAACTAATCCAAGAAAATTATAATAAACTAAATCAGAATTCTGTCAGTTTTCGTTTTTTAAAATAGCCAATATACATCCATTGTGTGCCATGAAGGAGGTTTCAGATAGCGAAAATGTATAATTGGGTGCAAGTGAAACTATTTTCATAAACTATAGTATTCAGTATTCGCAAATTATTGATCATTTTGTGCAAACAATTTCCAAGTCCTGCTACCGATTCTTAAAAGATTCATGGAATTTTACACTCAAACAGAATAGGAAGTCAACAACATATCATACTTACAGCTCTTTTAATTTTGATAAATTCCCAAGCTCAGATGGCAGACGACCAGAAAAGTTGTTTGTCCCAAAACCCCTACAAAGTTGACAAGCAGTCAGTTAAGGCCTTTCCCTGGATATTGTTCTTTAGATGTTCAGAAAATCAAGATCAAGAACATGAACCTGGTATAAGACAACACTTACAACTTATATGCTTGAATCAAGCTATAAAGTTACACGCTTGAATTTACTATTATTTTAATTTTTGAAATACAAAGATCCATATGAAGTAAAAGCTGTCATCCTTTATAAAAGAAGCAAAAACATCAAGTTGTAACATATACATAGGATGATGTTCCCTAAGTTCTGAATCACCCCTCCGAATAAAAATTCGCCTTATCAATAATTTAAAACAACAAAACATGGTTTGGAATGAGAAATCTTACAATATTATCAAATCAGTGAGATTTCCGAGTTCTTTTGGTAGCTCACCCGAAAATGCGTTAATGCCAAGATTCCTAAAATTAAAATTAAAATAACAATCATGAACACCAAAAATAAAAAACAATACAAATTATGTTGGTTATAAAAATCATTATACATGTGGAATGAGCTTTCCAAATAAAAGTTAGATGGGCTTTACAAGTATTGCATGCTAGTTAAGTTTCCAATGGATGGAGAGAGAGGTCCTGTCAAGTAATTCTGCCCCAATTTCCTGTACCAAATGAAGAAGAAAGCTTACATTTAGGCACTTAGCTAATACACAAAAACAATGAATCATTGGCACTCGAAATTAATGAGAACCCAAATCAAGTACAGAGCTTAAAAAGCATACAGATTGAAGAGAAAAGTCAAAGTCCAGAGCTCTTCTGGAATCACACCAACAACGTCCAAGGCATAAACTTTCCTGCAAATGCAAATTAAACGTGCAAATGTGTGATTTTGAAGATAAAGTGAAGGTGTTGAGAATGGCATTGAAGTAAAAAACAAGAGACTTACAGTTGGGTAATGTGGCAAGTGGAGTTGCTGTCGTAAGAGCAGTCGCATTTGATGAGTGGGTTGTAATCGCCGCTCTCGAAGTCGGTGGAGTCTATGGCGGCTCCACTGCATGGCTCTCCGCTTATGTTCCATTGTTTCTGGTTGGCTGAAATCTTCCATTGCTCAAAGATTGAGTTCAAAGCTCTCACTGCACCACCAATATTTACAAGCAATTACGAAAACAGAATGACATTACCTGTCTCGTCCCCGCCCTTTTAAATTTATAAAATATATGATCATTTCTGTTTCCAACCTCTGTGTTTCATTTTAATTCTGTGATGTTGTATTGCTTTTTTAAATTTGGAGAGACCCTGAATTTCATCTTAACTTAATATCCATTTACTCTTATCACATATTCATTATTCTGAAAGTATAAATCTACTACTTGAATTAGTGAAAATACAATAAATCACAAAATAGTATTAATTGAAAATGAAAATTGACGAGAAATTCACATTTCATTTATCAAAATAGCTAGATCACATGAAATTTGTAAATTTAGTGATTAAGAAGAGCACTTCAGTTTTGATTGCCCGATAGATCCACCGATTAACTTCTGTTTTTCTTGGTTATGAGACTCATGACCCATTAATTCTTCAATATACCAAATTTTGGATTTATGCACCTAAGCAAATTGGAAGGGAAAAGAAATTCGATGGTAATTAGAAAGCAATTTCAAATGGAACAATTTTGTGTTCAACATGCATATGACAACTAGTTGTTGGACGAATTTCATATCGAACCACTATTTCCCTTTCTGTGTATGTTTCAATACCACCATATTAGAGAGTTGTTATTCGGCTCATGTATGTATATTATATATATGTATGCATTCATTGATGCATATATACACGTACTTTTCTTGTCAAAAAAATATTCATATGCATAAACTTTAATATATTGTCATGCATATATGCATGAATGTTGATCGAAGTACATCATCTCAAACAAATTAGAAAAAGCTTATTAAGAGAGAATTAAAGACACCTTCAGACGGATCTGTAGTGGCTTGAGGTTGAGAAGTAGGAGCTTGAGCTTCTGCTATGCCACCAAGCCCAAGCACACAGCAGCACACAGCAGCATACCATAAGATCACCAAAACTCCTGATGACGATGATGAGGAGCTTCTTCCTGACATGAATGTGATCTTCCTTATTGCTGATGAGTCCACCATATATATATGCAAACTCAGAGATATATGGATCGATCGAGAGAGAGGTTGGCTTTGCCGTCACCAAAGTTTAAAGTTAGAAACCTGACTAAACCCACCTCCTAAAGGGTACTGATGATCACATTCACAACAATATGAGGTTACAAATTACAATACTAATGCTTATGTATGTATGCTATATTTCAAAGATTAACATTACATTTACACCAGCTGATATTTTTTTGCAGAGTGTGAATGCTGGCAGGCAATCACTTTATATAATAGACCAATTTTGAAAATTTTTAAAGTCATATAATACTGGTCTATTCAAGTCAAGCTGCGCTCAATTTGATGAAAGCCCCATTAGGCGCCATCAGCCCCCACATCCTTATCATCACTTTGTCAACTCACCAATAAGTATTTCGTTAATTTGGACAGTGGACCAACCAACTTTCTCGATCTGATCCACTATTATGCAGCAATTAAGCAGCTGGTTTAAATATTGTGACACTCCAAAACTTAAGTGATCGAATGAGTGGTAGAGCAATGCAATCACAAGTCTCCTAGTCCTGCTGTTCATCAGTGCAATTCACAACCTTTGGATTTGCTTAAACAACAAATTTAAACAATAAAATATTCACAATCTAGCAAACGATTAACATTCACTGCTAAATAAATGAACCATATTCATAATTTGGTAAAAATATTTCTTCAAGCATATACCTAAATGCAAATGTTCTCTTCTCAAATAGTTTGACAACATATATTTATCCAAATTATGAATCTAAATTATTAATTAGTTTCTTTTTTTAATTAATGTGTGCTTTAAATTTATAGTATGACAATGTAAACTTTTTATATTTTCAAACTATATATCTTAATATATATATATATATAAACTATACTGGTGTACGTATATCAATCATCATATCATATATATCCATATTATTGGGGGTAAGTGATCAATCTCAATTTCATCCACGTTGACTTGGAAGATTCTTATTAGTTTAATGTATAATTTGTTGTTTTTTAAAACAAAAATGTATAATCAGTTAATTACTTCATGAAACAATTATGCGTGCCTATATGACCAACGAGTAATTCATTACTTAATTAGACCCATATATAGGTACTAAAATACAACATATATAAATATCAGTTAAAAAACAAAGAGCAAATTGCACTTAAACCATCCACTTGATAAGCTAAACAAATACATTTACAACTAGACCCAATTGAAGATCGAACTAGACTTACTGCCTTTGAATGAGATTCAAATTGAGCTTACATGAGTTGCAGAGTTTCCCTGTAAACTGCAAGCAATTTGTACGTTATAAATTCAAAGGTATATGAAAAAAATATATATATAAATTTATAATATTTTTAGGCACATATATATATAATATAGGCCATATATGTAGATTCATATTTTTTGAATTTACAATGAGGTGTGTATAAGTATATATACATCAATACGTAGTAGTGCTTCTTTCTGCTAGCTCCATTAAAAAAACAATATCGAGAGGTGTGTTTACATCTTACTTAGTAAAATCTAATTATAAAGATGCTCACGTAATTAATAATTTAATACTTGGTCAACGGAGGGTTATTGGCCACGGCCACCTATATATGCTTCACATTTGGTAACTTCTTCTGCCTTTAATACTTTTAGCCAATTCGCGTAAACGTACGTGATCAAATTAATTGACTAATATTATTAATTATCCATCAGTTATCAACGCGTGCATGTTGAAAAGTTACGTTGACCACCTGATTTTTTATTAATTAAGCAACAAAACAACTTGTTTTTCTAAAAAAAATAAAAGTTGGTGGCCAAATCAGC
>QANT01005596.1:0-41487 GCA_003254885.1 Purshia tridentata | reverse complement strand
CAAATATTTGTTTGGGTTGAAAGTTGAAACCTCATTTTTATAGCTTATATCTATTAACAATAATGTTATTTTTATCATATTTTTATATTATTTTACATGTCATTATTATGGTAATATAGTATTTTTTTTATTTTTATTTTTTTAGTGTCTAATATATTAATACATATAAATTGCCACGTAATATGATATAAAATTATAGTATAAAAATGTGATAAGTGTAATATTGTTGATCTATTAATTAACAAAAGAAAATATATCAAAACTTTGAAAACACACATTTACAAAAGATTTAATTGCACATGAGTGACATGGTAAAATTTTAATTGAAGCCACGGATCAAAAAACTTGCCTAATTTAGCATCCATCCACAGAGCCCTAGGGAGGCATCTGGCTACGTACTCAAAATCAAATAATACCGGAACCAGATAAATGTTGCAAGTCTAATTAATAATATTGCATGAGGCTGAAGAAAACAGTTGACTTCAAGATACATGCATAATATTATATGCAGAAACAAATATTTGCACTCTTAAACAATATGATAATATAAGATGCTGTTGAATCGTGAATCAAAATCTTTGATTAGCTTCATTATTATCTGAATAATTGGTATAAATTAATTAAAGATGTGAGAACATTTTATATTTTCAGATTGTTTGAAAGAAAGAAAAAAGAAAAGAAAAAAGAGGACACTACTCAATAAATTAGTGATCAAAGAAAAGCTAGGCTAGAGTTGCATGCATGTGGTTGAATTGTGAGGTCGATTTGTTTCTACGCTCGTAGCCAACCTCGTTATGACTCCATGAGGAGCTGTTCTCTCGTCATCACGTGAGAGTGAGACTCAATTCTTTGGATTTTTATTGTTAAAAAAATGAGTTACATCAGAATCATTAATATTTATGATGAATTTAAAACTCAACCGTGCAATTGAAAATTAAAAAAATAATTTGAGATAATGTATGTAGTGTTCCTGTTTTGGACCAAGGTGGACCGAAGTTTGAGCCAAAACATGTGGGCATTAATGGTTTCGACGTGCAATTTGGTTTGGATCCTCCAGATTTGGAGTATAAGCAATTAAGCATGGTGCATGCATAATACGAATCCCAAAACCTGGACATTATCATCCATTCATCATTAATTATCTCAATGATAATAATTTGAGTTTGGCTGGCTCTTATTATCTGTCCAATTGCGATCGAACTTATTGCTGATGATTTGATTTGGTTCTCGGTGGTTGATGACTTCAAGTGCCCACAAATTAATAAGGGAAATGCTATGTGCCTTTTTTTTTTGTCTTTTTTTTTATTTGATAATCTAATTTCACGATCGGAATCGTTCAATATCAATATCATTATTTATAGATCAATTCTGCAAAAAATTATCCAAATTAAAAATCGTTTAGTCATTTAACTGTTATCAAATAACTAACGGTGAATTTAACTATTACCAAAACCATCTATTTATTTGATAACAGTTAGATGACAAAACGATTTTTGATTTGGATAATTTTTTGCAGAGTTGATCTATAAATAATAATCTTGATATTGAATGGTTCCGATCGTGAGATTAAATTATCAAATGAACAAAAGAATAGAGAAGACACAAAGGAGAAGGCACAAAAAGAAGGCACATAGCATTCCCCAATTAATAATACATACAGCATTCCATATTGCCAGCTTACACCACTCCCACAAGTAAGTCTTTATAACGAGGATGGAAAAGTAAATCAAATAAATCAATATTCGATTTCTTTTAATATAAACGAAAAAAAAAAAAAAAACATTATCAAATGCCAACGACCCTTTTCATGGGCACACAAAAAGTTCCGGTGTACTTTGATATCTTATTTATTTTACATTTACTATCATTAGTTGGGTTTTTAATTCTACAGTACAATATTGTACAGATATTTTGATCTGCAAATGAAATTGATGAAAGTAAATATAAATACTACAAACTCCAAATAGTAACCATAAATATTTACTATTTATTTTTGTAGCTACTTTCATGTTTGATAATAAATAAATAAAAAAGTAAGAAACAACTAACAAGTTTCATGTTTATAACTCGAAATTGAATAGATTAATTAATTGTTTAGATCCAACTACTCGAAGCTATAGCATCACAATTCTTGGGCTTTTTTGGCTTAGAAGTCCAGCTCAACTGGGCCAAAAGGCCCAAAGTCAAATAGAAGCGCATAGTGAAAACTAGTACAGAAGGGCCTAATATTCACGGTTCATCATTCTCTTTCTTTCTTCATTTGCCATTGCATTTTTAATTTATTTGAACAATAAATTGGGCTAATTAGTAGGCCCATAGCACTATATTCTCTGGTCCATAGCAAACAGAGATGGTCTCGCAAACTTGAAGTTCCACTTCCCTTTGTTCTCCAAACTCATTATTTTTTCCTTTTGAAAAATCTCCAACAATAATATGATAAAAAAGATTCAGACTTTTTTGTTTTGGTCATAGACTTTGTTCTTATTCAATACGTGCATCTTATTGATGTTTTTTTTTATTGGGTAAGCATTTTATAGATTTGTTTTTTTACTTAAGCATTTTGTTGATGTTAACATGCTTGGATTCATATAATTTGGCAACGGATATATATAAGTTTGCAAAAGTCCATAACGTCTCTGTTAATATTTTTTTAGCTAATCACTATTGAGTTCCTTGTTGCGATTGATGTAGAGAGGATTATTATTAATTCATGAATTGTGGCATAGACAACATATTTATTCTTTTAGAGTATATATATTAAGAAATTTACTCAATATATTAATAAGTTAATAAAACAGATAAAATATGAAAAAATAATTGTGAAGGTGTAATAAATTAGAATTAGTGAAAGCAAAAGTCCATCCTTTTTCTACAATGAGTTTGTCGTTTATTAGTTGTGAATCCGCGTTTGGAGTCGAAGCCGCGTGGCTAACTCGTCCAGGCTCCACCCCACTGAGTCAAAACCCACTCTCGTTTCTCACGTACGTCATTTGTTGAGCCCTTTTTGACATTATAGTCCTTATCATTCATCATCCTATGATATCCCAGCTGCCGGCAAACTCAAACAAGCAAAAGCAATTAACAGCCTTTGACTGATATGCATTTTTTCACATTCTCAGTGGAGATCGACTGATGCTAGTTTATAGAAAAATTACATTTTCGCACGTTTCTTTTGTAAAAAACTAATCTTTGTAACTGAATACGTATGAAATTATAATTTTTTTATTATAGCTTTTTAGAAATTATCATTTTTCTAATCTATAAAGAGTACTCATTGATTCTTCATAGTCATGATCGTAATAGTGCTAATTGTCAACAACAACCAAAATAAGCAGGGAAAAGCACCAACTAATTAAGTAGTTTCCACTTCTTTTTTCTTCTAAATTAATTACAATTGACAATATAGATGGTGGACAACATAATTCTTTACAGTATTTGACTTGCTCATGATCATTCACATGATGATATATGTATTGTCAAAATGATCAAACATAAGATAATGGAAATTAAATAACTACAAGTCTACAAGGAATTAGACCATTCAACAAATTAATAACATATAGGCACATATATATAGTAACTTGCCCTTGTAGGCAACACCCATGTTTGGAGTCTACAAGGTAATTCACACACATGATTTAATATTTTATTAGCTAGATTGGAATTGCTTATGCTATTTGTATAAACAATTTAACTTTGTAATCTTATTCCTTAATCAGCGCAGATTATGATTTTTGAACGTCTAGGATCATGCACTTGGCCTCATATACATATGATAAATGCATGCTTACATAAACCCTAATTAATTCATTCACAATATAAAAGAAGAAGAGTTGAATTTAACAAGCAATTAAAGAGTGGAGATTTTCTGCAGTCAAAAGTCATGAATTCTCCCCTATATCCGACCCGGCCAATTGTATGAAATGGTCGTTACAACCTTTTTGTGCATGCTGCCGTATATATGTTGTATTGTCGTAATACATGCATAGTTTTTTATCTTTTTGAAAAGGGTAGTAATACGTAGTTAAACACTTAAACATCATATTTCATATACTGCAAATACATCCAGACAATTTATTAAATCATCTTAGGCAGTGTCTATAACGTTTCATACTTTCAGCCACTTAAGCCCACATCAATTGCTTCCTACAAGATATGAATATCTACAAACTATTATCACATCATCGTCGACTCCACCCAAGAAAAAGAATGAGCCAAACAAATTATGCATACCATGGAATAAGGCAACAAAAATGAGCACTAGATGAACAAGTTTGCCCCGGGAGAAAGAAAAAGTTGATGAAGGTTCCTCATTAGTGAATGCAGCAAGACTTGGAACATTAAGAGAAATATTTTCTCTGAGAAAACAGCAGCCTCCAGACACAAACCTACAAAGTACAATTGCCCACAGCATGTTGTGTCTTAAACTTCCTGGTAAACAAGTCATGTTTTGGGGGTTTAGGTCAAATTCGACACAATTTGTTAAGATTAACAAGTGTGGTATAGTGAATTTGGTTATTTTNACTAGATGAACAAGTTTGCCCCGGGAGAAAGAAAAAGTTGATGAAGGTTCCTCATTAGTGAATGCAGCAAGACTTGGAACATTAAGAGAAATATTTTCTCTGAGTTTAATCATAGAATCACAATAAAACTACTTCGATAATAATGAAATAAAAATCATCTTAGCAGTCAACGAACCAGTCAAACAACTACCCAACTAAACCAAAAGAACAACATTTATGTGTGTCAAGAAAATTGATTATGCTTTTCTCTGACCCAACCACAAAGCAATAGTCCCTGCTAGCTAGCTTAGCCTTTGAACTTGCGCAGGTTGGGCCTGCTACAACCACTACTATCAGACATTGAAGCAAGCGTTTTCTGAAGAACCTCATATGAAATTGTTAAACCCTTTTTCTCTGTTATAAAGTCGTGTGTTTTTGCTTTCAAAAAAGGTAGATAAGTCTTTAAAAATTTATGTAGCAAATAATTATGATATTTATTTACAAATTTCACTACTTTAATTGATATAAAAATCTATATTATTGAGATACAATTGAAGCATAATTTTTGATACACCCTAACTACACCCTAGCACTTTCCATACATATAAGAGGTAATAAAAACGTGTAAGAAAGCATCCTGATGATGAATAATAGATGCACACGGTATGCATACGTATATATAGACGTAGAATGAATATTACAGCTACTCGTATGTCACTCTCCATAATCCACTCACTTACTAATATGTTTTTGTTTGGACTCTCACCGATTCACCGCCCAGGCCTCCATGAGCTACCACTTTTTATATAAAATAATCAAGTAACAGCGAATTGATGATAAACTACTAAACGTCAACATTATCTCCACAAAACCTTGACAAAAATATCTAAAACTAAAACTCTACTTTCCCTTTTCTTTTTTGAGTACTACTTATTAATTTCCATCCTAATCTTCCTAGATTAATAAACTTGTCTTTGATATATTGTTCAAAACCCATTAATTAATTTAACTATTGTCTTAATTTTGAGGCAGATAGGTAAATGGAAAATGGAAAAACAGTAATTCTAGCCTTTTTGTGTCGAAGGAAGCAGTTGACCGGCATTGCATGCTTTCCAGTTTCCTTCAACTTTCTCTTTTTTACTGAGTTTTTGCTACAACTTTCTAATTTCGCGTCTCCAACTGTATATAATATTATATATGAATGTTGGCAGTCTTTGTGTGAGTGTGTGTGTGTGTGTTGTGGGAGAGAGACAGAGACAGAGACTGAGGGGTACAGCAAACCCCGCCGAGTGTCCCGTAATTCATCGCTTACTTTTCAAAATTTTCTCTCATACTCTTTGACTTTTCTGAAAATCAAAGTCGTGTTTCTAACAGTACCACATTTATCCATTACTCTAGCTGCATGCCTAATATTATTGCTATTGCTACCTACCTTACCTTCTCTTATATATACACACCCCTCCAATTTCAAAATTCAAACAAACTCAAATCCCTCAACATTTTCTTTATTTATTTTTATTCAATTCCAAGCCATTCATTTTTGCTGCGCCGAATCTCTTTCATATGCTTGTTTGTTCATCAAATTGAATCTTTAATATAATTGGGAAGCAAAAATGGGAAGTCACCAAGATCACGAGGAAGGAATAGGGACTTTCTCAGAAAACAACTCGGACACAGATCGGGAGAGCATGGCGGGAACCGGCAATCAGAGAAAAGCCTTCAGCGGTCCTCTCGGCACACCTCACAACAACAACATCAACTACTCGCTAAGCTCATCCTCCAGAGCTTGGCGGAGGATTAAGAGCGGCAAGTTCGACAAGTCGGCCATGGACTCCAATAGTAATTACAGCACTAGTACTGATCACGACGACGATGACAACCACGACGATGCCTACGTGGAGATCACGCTCGACATCCGCGACGACACCGTGGCTGTCCACAGTGTTCAGGCTGCCGGAGGAGGCGGAGGCAATCTCCACGAAGACCCGGAGCTGGCGTTGCTGGCTAAGAAAACTCTCGAAGGCAAGAAATCGTCGTCGTTTCGCTCCTCCCTTCTTCGCAACACGTCTTCGCAGATCCGCCAGGTCTCTCAGGAGCTCAAGCGTTTGGCTTCTTTCTCCAAGGGACCGACAACCTCCGCCTCCGCAAGACGATTCGATCGCACCAAGTCCGCCACCGCACACGCCTTGAAAAGCCTCAAGTTCATCACCGCCAAGACCGCCTCCGCCGCCGCCGGCTGGGCTTCCGTCGACAAGCGCTTCGACGAACTCACCGCCAATTCCAACGGCCTGCTTCCGTCTTCTCTCTTTGGCGAATGCATAGGTACTACAACGTACTACTCAATTACGTGTTTGATCATTATGATTAATTAATGGATTTTTTTTTATTTTCCTACTCCAAGGCTAAACCAAATTAATTATTTTATTACTTAAATTTAATTTGAACGTACGTGAAGGAATGAACAAGGAGTCTAAGGAGTTCGCCGGAGAGCTTTTCCGCGCGCTTGCTCGGAGACGTAACATAAGTGGTGATTCCGTCAACAAGGCACAGCTCAGAGAGTTCTGGGAGCAGATTTCGGACGAAAGCTTCGACTCCAGACTCCAAACTTTCTTTGACATGTATGTAAAATACTTCTCATTTATTATAATATTTTTATCTTTTTTTCTAAGTAATTTTCTTATACATTAATTCTTAATTATTACTTTTTTTCATTCAATAAATTCATGTTGAAATTATAATTATAATGCAGGGTGGATAGAGACGCCGATGGAAGAATCACTGAAGAAGAAGTCAGAGAGGTAGGTGGAAATGACAACTTTTGATAACTGGTTACATACACTAGCCGGCCACGTATATATTTTAAATTAATTTTTTTAACCAACCAATTATGCATCAATGTAAATTAATTCTACTTTCAAGTTTCAATTAATTGTATGAAGCAATTATATTGCAGATTATAGGCCTGAGTGCTTCAGCAAACAAACTGTCAAACATTCAGAAACAATCCAAGGAATATGCAGCCTTGATTATGGAAGAACTAGACCCAGATAGTGTTGGATACATCATGGTACGAAATTAAGAATGGCATTAATTAATTAATGCACGAGTCTTAATTATTTCTCCAATTTTCTCTATAAATTAAAATTTTTTTACCAAATTAATGTACAGGTTGAAAACTTGGAAACTCTGTTGCTGCAAGCTCCAGTGAGCACCCAATCTGTGAGCGTAAGCGAAAGCCGAGTTCTTAGTCAGCTATTGAGCCAGAAGCTGAAGCCAACACAGGAGAACAACCCACTGAATAGATGGTACCAAAAGACCAAGTACTTCTTGTTGGATAACTGGCAGAGAGTCTGGGTCATGATGCTATGGCTTGGAATAGTTTCGGCTCTGTTTGTCTACAAGTTTATGCAGTACCGGAATAAAGAAGAGGCATTTGAAGTGATGGGCTACTGTGTTTGCATTGCCAAAGGAGGAGCAGAGACCCTCAAGTTCAACATGGCGCTGATTTTACTACCCGTCTGTCGAAACACCATTACTTGGCTTAGAAACAAGACCAAATTGGGTGTCGTTGTCCCTTTCGATGATAATTTAAATTTTCACAAGGTAATTAATTGTCATTATTAGTACTAATGTTGGTCCGTATGAGATTTCCACATGTGTGGTCTCCAAGGTCTAAAATTTGGTTCCCAACTTGCAGGTGATTGCAGTTGGAATAGCTGTTGGGGTTGGTATACACGCCGGGGCACATTTAACATGTGACTTCCCGCGGATTCTTCGTGCAAGCGAAGATGAGTACGAGCCCTTGAAACATTACTTTGGTGAAGAACAGCCCCCGAACTACTGGTGGTTTGTGAAGGGTGTTGAAGGGTTGACAGGGATTGGGATTGTGGTGTTGATGACCATAGCATTTACGCTAGCCACTCCTTGGTTTAGGCGAAACAAGCTCAACCTGCCAAAGCCCCTTAAGAAGCTCACAGGTTTCAATGCCTTCTGGTACTCCCACCACCTGTTTGTCATTGTCTACGCTCTCCTCATAGTCCATAGCATTTACCTCTACCTCACCAAGACATGGTATCAGAAAACGGTCAGTTCCAATTCCCTCAAATTAAATTTCTTCATTCCCTTTTGTTAAGTGCCATTTTGACAGTCATTGCTTTACTTTTGTGTGGTGGCAGACATGGATGTATTTGGCAGTTCCTGTTGTTCTTTATGCTTGTGAAAGGTTGATTAGATTCTTTAGGTCCAGCATTAAGCCTGTCAAGATTCTCAAGGTACGTAATTCACTTTTTGCCTCTTTTTCTCAGTCTTAATAAAAAGCACTACTAGCTAGCACCATTTGTCTCATCAATTTCTTAGCTATTTACACATTGTTATAAACATTGAAGGTTGCTGTGTATCCGGGAAATGTTCTTGCGCTGCACATGTCAAAGCCACAGGGCTTCAAATACAAGAGCGGGCAGTACATGTTTGTCAACTGCGCTGCCGTTTCTCCCTTTGAATGGTACGTACATACATATACACTATCGTTTAGTTGTGGCAAAAACACAGCATTGAACCACTCTAATTATCCTAAATAAACTAATTAATAATTGTGGGTACAAACTGCAGGCACCCATTTTCTATTACCTCAGCACCAGGAGATGACTACCTAAGTGTCCACATTCGAACACTAGGTGATTGGACGCGGCAGCTCAAAACTGTTTTCTCCGAGGTTTGATACAATTCTTAATTACAACTTGTTCAATTTTAAAACTTCCTTCTCAAATCCTTCAAAACTTGGACATGATCTCACCATTAGTTGTTTGTACTTTGTATTGGTTTATTAGGTCTGTCAGCCTTCACAAGCTGGGAAGAGTGGGCTACTCAGAGCTGACATGCAAGGAGGAAACAATCCTAGGTAATTTCTTAATTAATTAGATAGAAACAATTGATCCCATGTAATTAATTAGGTAGCTAACATGCAATGAATAATGTGGATTAATTAATTTGTTAATTGGTGGTGATCGAACAGCTTTCCGAAGATTTTAATAGACGGTCCTTATGGAGCTCCAGCACAAGACTACAAGAAATACGATGTGGTGTTGCTGGTGGGGCTTGGGATCGGGGCCACTCCCATGGTGAGCATTGTGAAGGACATTATCAACAACATGAAAATGAAGAGCAAAGAAGAAGACGATTCTGTACCAGAGGCTGCTTTAGAAAGTGGCAGGTCTACACCAAACTCATCAACACCGGGTCATAATAACAACAATAGTAGTAGTGGGAAGAACAAGAGCAACAAAGGGTTCAAGACAAGGAAAGCCTACTATTACTGGGTCACAAGGGAACAAGGGTCGTTTGAATGGTTCAAAGGGATATTGAATGAGGTGGCAGAGATGGATGAGAAGGGTGTGATAGAGCTGCACAATTATTGTACCAGTGTGTATGAGGAAGGAGATGCCAGGTCAGCACTCATAGCCATGCTTCAGTCTCTTCACCATGCCAAGAATGGTGTGGATGTGGTTTCTGGGACCCGGGTGAAATCCCACTTTGCCAAACCCAACTGGCGCCAAGTCTACAAGAAGATTGCTCTCCACCATCCTGATAGCAGAGTGGGTGAGTTGCAAACCACCTTTTGCCTACCACATTCTCATTACTTTTTGATAATCAGCTTATGTCATTAATTGTTATTATTGACATCATTAATATATGCAGGCGTATTTTACTGTGGGGCACCAGCACTCACAAAGGAGCTGAGGCAACTGGCTTTGGATTTCTCCCACAAGACCTCCACCAAGTTCGAATTTCATAAAGAGAACTTTTAGTTAGTTGTAATCAAACAAGGAGAAGAAGAGCCTGTACATGACCCCTAGCTGACCTAATGCATATGTATGTAATGTGTGTATGGATCAATGAGTTTTGGTTTACATAACAGATAGAGAGAATCAGAGTGGGAAATAAAGGACCATCTCTGAGACCACTTGTGGTGGGTACAAGTGCAATAATACCTACCTACTGCAAGTACCATCTTTGAGGAAAGTGGTGAGAGAGATCAACAAGTCACCAATAATCGATACAGATAAAGTATGTCAGCTGTGGAACATCACCACACCAACCAGCAGCCCACCCAAGTGCATATACGAATATTCTTTTTTCTTTTTTCTCTCTTGGATATATTAGTTTTGCCCACAGTTTACTGTATTCTTTATTGGATATCATTCTTTAAAATACAAGTGTTTGATGCCATTATATTCTTCTAGAAGATCATTATTGTATTTGTTACTGATGCAGCAGTATTAATGATATTATACTTTGGTCTGGTGATTTGGATAACAGAGAGTTTCAATGGCAAGTAAAATAATTCGCACTAAATCAGACACAAAGGCAGAAAATGGCATGTTGTTTCAGTTTTCTTATTATGATAAAGCCTTTAATGTTCATTGAGATCATACACAAATTTTACATAATAGACTTTGGTTTCTGAGATTTCTGCTGATCTGTCGAAGTTGAACAAATACTTTTCTATTCCATGGTCAATCAATTCATTATGCGTTTTTTTTTGTTTTTTTCTATCCCTCTTCTGATTGACATTTTATGAGTATATGTATATGAGTCATCCTTGAATAATGAAAACAGTGGGACAACCACCTATACAACACTGAATATATAATAGATCGTTATCATTAATAAAAACTTAATAAATTGTAGGTTCTCAATTATTAATTTATTATTAGATGTGTATAAAGATTATCCTTAATTACTTTGTCATCTGTTCCATGAATATCTCTAAAAGGAACAAACTTAGGACCACGATATGAAAATGATGGATTAAAGTGCTAGTGGGTGACTATCATGGTAAAGGCACTATTGGTGTATTCAATATTGCCTTTGGTGGGAAGTTGACTGTGTTGACACAAGGGGCCGTAAAATTGCCACAACTTGATAGCCAGGGAGTCAATTTGGTGCAACACAGAAAGATTTTGTTTGAAATACCATATTTTGAATTTGCAAGCTGAGATTTTGTGTATTTCAACGTGTGGTTGGTTGGTAATATTTCTAGGAGCTCAAGTCTCCGACATGAATCACATGATATGAATATTTCAAATTACAGAAGCTAAGGTATTCAATTGCACATTTTGCACTTAGACCCAACAAGAGAATCTAGAACGAAATCTGTGTTGGAATTTTGTGGTGTTTAATGTTAAAAGTAAAACAGAACATTTTTTATTAACAGTTGTAATCAATATCTTTATATAGGTCATATACCAATCATGAGGTTACTTAGAACCTGACCCAACCTTAAAATTCAACTCACATCATCATTTCCATCAACAGCAGCAGCGTCACAAGACCGGAGCGACAACAATTATCAATTCACATTCTGGCCAAGAAAACAATGATCAATGCACATCGTGCAAACAACAAATTCCTTATTCTTTTTAAATAGACGGTTTCATTTTTCATTAGCAACATACCTTGTTCATTCCCATCAACGCCATTGACACCGAACACGTATGGTATGGAATTAGCAAGTCCAAAAAACAAGTTATCAAAAGTGGTCCTTGTCATGTCACATAATACAAAGCGATAATGTAATACATAGAAAGAGTTTGATTCATGACAAATACTGAACAGTTCAACACTCTTGCTATTGCAGCCAGCTTCTTAAAAACACCTTTGGTTAGCTGTAAAGACACTCCACAATGTGATTAGGGTAAGCAAAGAAAAGAAAGACCTAATTGGAAACAATAACATAGCACATCATCCAACAACACAGATTATAGATAACAACTACAGGGAAATTCTCTGTGTTTCTTTACCCAAAAAAAAACCTACAACAAAACATTGATCATGAGAGAAGATAGAATCTCTTTGTGTTTTACATTATCTATTATTGACCATTTTTCAGGTCCTTGTTATTAGAGTCAAGGATGTTATTCGTGTCACGAGTATGATCACTGGGAGAGGAGTCGGTCACTAATTTTTCAGAAGAGTACTTCTTAATTCTCAAGGAAATAAGAATGCTTGATGTAATTCCTAGAATAGGAAAAAGGTATGACCAAACTTTAGATTTCTCAGAGCCAGATGCTGAAGAAACAGCAGCACCAGCCAGGCTGCCAATGGATGTGTTTTGCAAAATCATTGGCAGGCATCCGATAACTGTTGGCAGCAGAAAATCCACCACAAACCGAACTCTTGTTGCAGCAAGGGCGTAATTTATAACATAGGAGGGCATAGGTGAGAAGCGGGCAAGAAGGACAAATTTCCAACCATCTCGCTCAACTCCTCTGGAGAGTACAAGGAAGTACTTGTTCCTCTGGACCCGCTCCATTGCTGAACTTGAACTCTTGAATATTAACCTGAAAATTCCACAACATCGAATCAGTTCCTAAAGCAATGGTTGATCGAATACACAAAATGCAGCCTAATCAACAGAGCATTAAAGAAAACAAATTGGCCCAGGGGCAATTGGAGTTGATGTGGGCAGTTCTCATAAGAAGAATGAGAGGCGCTCCAAGTAATGCTGCTCGCAGTTCAGTGTACCTCCTGTCATTTTGGTGATACTATGAATGGTATTTGATACTAGGTCATTCATGGTATTACCATGCATTTCTCATTGCACGTAAGTTAATTTTCAAGTGTGTTTAGCTCAAGATTTATGCAGAGCAGCAGAGGCCCTCAACCAAATGAGTATTTAAAGAGAAACAGGCCTTCACTAAAAAACAAACCACTCCTCTTCATGGATGTAGTGAATGACTCAACAAACAAGCTAACAAAATCATTCATTTCATACTAAATCCTTTCTTATGTTGTAATTAAGGGTATTAAGCTTTTTTGTGGTGGGTTGATTCCTTAGTAATTTTTCATTAAGAATTCCAACTTTGACCTATTAGAGAAATAAAAAGCATAACTTTCTTTCGCAGAAGTGGGTAAAATGATCCCTATGTCCGTGTAATACCAAGGCTAACACTGAGATTACATACATTCAAATGAAACAATGTAACACCCAAATCAATTCTCAAAAGGCCAAGTAGTGAATTGATACCTGCCGATCCAGAATGAGAGAGAAGCCCCCAGAAGCTTGGCCGAGAAGACGCAGAGCACCGCGGGGAAGAAGCCGAAGAGCAGAGAAGCGGAGGCCTCGAACAAGACGGCGGAGGGCAAGCAGAGAGCGAGAGAGAGGGTGTGTAATCCGACGAAGAATGGGATGGCCCACACCCCCAAGCGATCGGACAATTCCACAAACACCTTGACCACCGCGTCTTTGTCCCACCCATAGTGTTTGCTCAATTGCCACACTATTCCGCCTATCCCCACCGCCACTCCTAATGTCCACCGCCTACCCATCTTCCCCATTATCATCTTTCTTCCTCAACTGCTCTCTGTTTCATTGCTTCTCTTCCTTTCTCTCTCACGCCATACCGGCTAGATGGGCCGTATCCTACGAACTTTTCTTTCTAATGGGCTTAGAATATTCTCAATACGCTTAGGCCCATATGTCATCAGGGCTTATCAATCCTATTTGGCCAACTAGTGACAGGTGTACTGGGTACTTGAGATTTGGTCTCGTCTCATCTAATCTAATCTAATCAGGAACTTGAATCGTATTAGCACTACTAATTGGGCAAATGTCGCATCACCAATTAGGCAATTACTTGTTTACCCACCCCCTTTTAGTCCTTTTCGGTCACACCTAAACATGTGCGCTACATTGGTCAAAGATAAGATTGAATGACATATAGATATAGATTCTCTCTTTTCTCTCCCTCTAAAATTGATGTTCACCATTTTGGGCTTTTTTTTTTTTNCACCATTTTGGTTTTTTTTTTTTTTTTTTTGGGACGAAACCAAGTTTGGGTTGTTGTATTGTACTTCGAATAATTATATATTACTTTCCTAACGGCTGAGGTTGAAGAAGTTTTGAATGAGCTGGTTACATTGTGAGTTTTAGACACCGGCAAAAATTAATTTGAACTGAAAAAAGTACTCAATATTATAACGTTTGACAGTGGCAATCTAGCATTGTGCGACAATGATAATTTTTTTATTTAATAGAAAAAAAACCTACCGAGCATTCAATGCAAAACACACAAAAAAAAAAAAAAAGGAACATTACTTGAGCTTTATTTGTACAAAGTGAACTTATTTATCATTGCAATTTTTTAAGTGAGTTTGTTTATCATTAGGCTGTAAATGCACATGAATCACATCAATAAATAGTTTATACCCTTTATGAACATTACGTAGTATGAGTTTTACATCAATAAATACCCCTTAAGAACATTATTATTGTACGTGAGTAGTACATCAACAAATAGATTATAATTGTCACACACGTTATACATTGTGAATTTAATGTGAATCAATAGTTTATAATTGTCATTCACGTAATGCATGTATGATGCGTAACGCATGTATGATGTAGATAAATTATTTGACGTAACACATATACTACGTAGATAAATTATTTGACGTAACATATGTATGATGCATTTATTAATTATTTGAAATTTTGCCATCGTGAAAGAAAAAATATGGTGTACGTGGATGTTTTTATCGCCATTGGATTGATGAACTCAATCTTTTTTGATTTCTTGGTACAAATTTTCTAATTATCTTAAACATCTTGTCATGTGGACATATGTACCGCAACTTGTCTCATATAAAACCAGTGCATCATATTTCCTTTTCTTTGCCTCGCAGTTACAATTTTGCAACCCGATGTGGTATCTGTGCTTGCAGTGTTGTGCAGAGATTGAAATAATTAATCTTTAACCAATTGTTTTTGTACTGGAATATGTAGGCTCAGCAGTTTAGACTTATGGGATTAAATTTGCTTGGTTAACCAAATAGTGATATTGAGTACGTGGTCAAAAAAAGAAAAGCAAATATAATAGTGATATTATTATCATTAAATATAATATTATTTATTATTATCTTTTTGGTTAAGTGCCAACAAAGTGACACAAATCCTTGTCGTACGCAACCATTTATGATTCCTTTTATATATGAAGTATGAAGGGTTGGTGTACGAAGGAATCAGTATCATCAGACGATTAGTATTGTACTACTGTGTAGTCTGTGTTGGGTTGGCCGGAGACTGAAGTTTTTGAGAGAATTAATTAATTAGTTACGACATCGTGTGTATATATAAGTACCACATAAATCTGCTAATTAATTAAGCAGTTATATATGTTATTCGAATTAATTATTGTATCGTGCCTAGCTAGCTGCTCCATATATATACAATATTAATATTGAAAGATACAAATTTGACTAGAATGAAAGTTGAAATCTGGGACCAATCAAGATCTAAATTTCTTAATTTATTTTTTCATTAAACCCCAAAAAAAGACTTATTTTTTTAATTTGTTTGGATTGGATAGAATGATCGAGTGAGGGAATCTCAAGCTGTTTATATGGAAGTTGGGAATGGTGTGTGCGTCACGTATGGGTGGAGTCACTGTAAGTCTGTAACCTCCATTGGGAAATGCAAGCTGCATAGACCATGCAACATACAGAGGACCAAACGTAGAGAAAAAAGAGACATATCTTCTTTAATTTGTTTCTACGCACTGCTAATTAACCAAGCTAAATCATATTTTATTATCTTAATTACACGCTTAATTAAAAATTAGTCAGAGTGATCAGTATCACAGTATGCAGTATGCAGTATGCAATGCATGTTGTATCTGGATATGCTTTTGGTATCTATATAATAAAAGTGTATTTGTTTTTGTTTTGTTCTAGAATTATTGTATCTGGTCTGAGTCTTCTCTGACTACAATAAATCGCTGTTCCCTCCCATGCCATATATATATATATATATTACATTATATGAGCATCAGAATTAATTCAAATCTTGAACAAGATTTAAAAATGATATTTATATACGTCCATAGTAAATGAGTTGAAGAGAGGGTGGACCACAAAATTCATGAAGGAAAGGCGGGATGTGAGATTTTAAAATTCCAGTGATTTTGGCCTGAATTGGCGTTCGAGAAGATACAAGTTGCAGTCAAAGTGTCAAACTTTCAAAATAAACAAAGGTAGATACAAAGTACAATGTGATGCACCAAAAAAGAAAGCAAAGCTTTACCCGGGTCTCACGCCCTAGTCTTCCCTCCTCTACTCCCTCAAATCTATCTCCTTATTAATTTCCATGCTATAATTTAATTCATTTTTAATCCAACATTTATGTTATTAACTTATTATTATAGTCCACTATATAGAAGACATTCCATTTCCATTCACTTATCTTCTTGTTCATATATAAAAGCCCCAAAACTCACCCCCAATCTTGTTAGTTTGCAATCAATTCCCAAACCCCACCCCGCACAAAAGACTCAACCCTTTTTCCCTTCCTCTCATTCAACCAACAAAGCAAATCCAAATCGAAACCTTTCCATTTCTTTCTGCAAGTATATAAATATATACATATTTGGTTCTGACTTCTGAGTCTACACACACCCCATCCCTGTAATCTTTTGGCACCGAACATGGGCGTTCGATTGTTCACTCTCCAAATGATCCCATGGTGTTTCCAATTCATGGGTAACAGCCACAACGTCTCCCGAGTCCAACTCCAGCCCGATGAGAAGCCACGGCCGGTCGGCTCCATCAAGCTCATCAACTCCGACGGCCTCGTCAAGATCTACCACCAACCCATCCACGTCTCCGACCTCATGTTGCAATTTCCTAAACACCTGGTCTGCAGATCCGACTCCTTCTACATCGGCCAGAAGATCCCAGCTCTCTCCGAACACGACCAGCTCCAACTCGGCCACAACTATTTCCTCCTCCCCAAACACTTGTTCCAATCAGTTCTCTCATTCGTCACCATTGCCTCTTTCGTTTCCTCCCAAAAATCCCAATTCGATTCCAAGAACGCGTTTCTGAGGAAGGCTGCCAATTGTGAACCTTTCGATATTCAAAAATCACCTTCTGGGTGTTTGAAAATACGCGTTTCTGATGAGTTTATATCCCAATTATTGGAGGAAGGGAAGCTCAATGAGAAAGAAGCAGTGAAAGCTGATGAACCCAAGAGCAGAGTTTGCACTACGCCTCAATTGCAGAAGGACTACACGCAACTGGTTGGGTCACGCCCATGGAAGCCGAGGCTCGAGCCCATAAGAGAGACTCGGGAAGCAAAGAGAAGAGTACTCTCTAATTATTCATTTGGGATGAGGAGGTCCAAGAAGAAACCTCAGCAACCCCAAAAGAGTACTACTCCATCGAAAACCAAGATCAAGATCAAATCATCCAGAAAATGATACCAATTTTTCGTTAGTTTAGGACTTAGAATTAGTTAATTGTGAGAGGCAGCCTCTTTGCCTTTCATTGAATTGAAGTGAATATAGCTTACATAGTTTTGTAGATACATGACTCCATCAATTTCCACGCTCTTTTGCAATACAATTACTTTCTCATTGCACTTTTTTTGCCCAATGATTTCATCTTTTTGATCGATGAAGCTGTGTTAATATTAATGAATTCTTCTACAATTATTAAATTGTTTCATTATCGCCAATTTCTCTACGAATTTAATGTTAACAGTGAATTTACCTCACACGCCCGCTCGCTCTGAAAACGACTGTATATAAATATGTGGTCTGCAAGCGAAATTATAAAGCCCAATAGCGGCATTGATGTAGTGGAAATGTGGAATGTAATGGCGGGTAGGGTAGATTGACCCAGGCGCACGTGTATCTGTATGGGTTGGCAGATGAGTTGGATAAGTTGGACTGACTCACTGTCTGGCTTGCTTGGGTTGGGTTGGGTCATCACCAACTGGCACCAGTATTACCTGCTTTAACTTGTTCTGGATTGAGATTGAGACGATCCAGAGACGACAAAATAACAGTCAAAGAAGGGTCACGTTTCAAATCCACACATGTATTTGCAAATTAATTACAATGGCGTTGCATGAATCATCCAATATTGCATACGAACGTGTGTTAATATGTACCAATGGGCAATGGCAAAAGGCTTACACTCTCAGTCTAAGCTGGCCCCACCACCACCTGCACAGCCTTGCTAATTGGCCATTGGTAGCATCGAAGTCAACATCGACGTTTTGTGGTCAAAGTTATAGCCTGCTCCTCTCTCTGGATTCTGGACCCCTTCATCTTTTTGCTTTTTCTAGTCATCAAATAAAGTGCTACGTACGTAATTTTTATTTATTTAATTTTTTTATTGACTGGGGTGAATTTCGTTCTAGAGCCCCGTGGGATTCCTCATTTCTCAATCCAGCCGCCATAAATAAACCGCCGATTCCTTCCAACGCTGCCAAACCTTTGACCTTCAACAAATACTTTGAACTCAATAAAACCAGTATGAGAAATGTAATATATAATGTGATATCAAAATCTAGTATATGATATATCTTTACTCTTCTTTTTCTTGTTTTTGAATATCAAAATGAAGGGGGTGGATATGAGGAAAAAAATTTAGATATGGGTATATATTTAAGAATTCTTTGAAAATAGTTGATTGAGTACCGGGCAAGAATAGTATTGCAATCCTCATTCCCAAACTTGCCCTAAATTAAATATATTATTATAAATTTTCATTATTAATATATAATATATATAACTTTTTTTGGACTAAATTTTCTTTTTGTTCAAATTTGAATTTTTTTAAGCTCTATTATGTGCCAGACTTGGGTACGGGTACGAAGAATCCTCAAATTGAACAATGGAGATTGGACAGATATGGAGGTCAAAAACAAATTCGTTTATAGATGTGGCATATCCATCCCCGCCCATCCCCATTACCATTCCTAAGCTAAATTGACATATTATTGTATATAACATGAACAGTAATGACATTAAATTGATAGTAGAAAGAGCTATGTGTAATGCTATCTAATTTTTTAAGTAACTGAAATTTAATATCTCAAACTCGTTGTATTTGGAAAATCCACGCCTTATATATTAGTGTAATAAGACAATAATACGCATACCAACACAAGACTGCAAGACATATGTGTGCAGTGTGTGGATGAAAAGTATGATTCATATTTTTTTTTTCTATTATGAGAATGTTTTTTACTGCAGGGCAAAAAAGGAAAAAAAGGGAAAATGTTAAGAGGGTGGTCAACTCAGCAACAAAGGGTGGTCGGTATAGCCTGGGCCTAATGTTAATCCTTATGTGGCTTTGATGGTTGATTGGGATTTGGGATTGAGTTGAATCCAGATTCGACTTGGGCTGATTAATAATAATGGGCAGGAACAGGCCATTGTCCAAAAAATGGGCCGGTTCCAGGCCCTTTTTACAGGCCCAGAATATCCTGATAAGAATTCGACATGCCGTTCTTCTTTCAAACTTCAAGCTTAACTGCTTTTAACTGCTCATGCCTCGATAATAGCGTAGATTACAGCGCATTCCCCAACCAACCAAAGACTCCAAAACTCCAACAGGCAATGCTGAATTGGGTTTGACTGAATCGAAATGGAAGTCCTTTCATTCCCACAGATTCAGCATTGGTTCATATCAGAGAAGCCAATCAACAGCGCCCAATTCAGGCATTCCCGAATAGTTGAGAGCAGCAGCAAAAGGGTCCACAAATTGTTCGACGGAATTCCTGTGTCAGACACCTTTGCATGGAACAAGCTTATCCAAACCCATCTCACCAATGCCCACTTCCACTACGCCCTCTCTACTTACCACCAAATGCTGCTCCGCGGTGTTCTCCCCGACAGACACACTCTCCCTCGCGTCTTATCCGCCTCCCGCCTCTCTTCTGACCTCTCCCTCGGCAAACAGCTCCATGGCCACGCTCTCAAGCTCGGCTGCTCCCATGACCGATACGTAGTTGCTGCTCTCATCGAACTTTACGGCCGTCTCCACAACGTTGACACCGCAAAGTGGGTCTTCGACAAGTCCCCTGTTAAGGACTCCGTTTCTTGGACTATGGTGGCCAGGTTGTATGTAATGGAAGGTAATCCCAGTATGGCGCTTCATATGTTTGATAGAATGCTGGACTCTGGAGCTCAGATAGATGCTGTGGCACTGGCAACGGCTGCTGGGGCCTGTGGCATGTTGAAATCGATGAATGATGGGAAAAAGGTCCACCGGGTTGCCAAGGAACGTGGGTTGGAGTTTGATGTGTTGGTGAGCAATACCCTCTTGAAAATGCACATTGATTGTGGCTGCATGGATGATGCTCGGACAATTTTCAACCAAATGCCCTTGAAAAATGTCATTTCGTGGACCGAAATGATTCATGCATATGTGAAGAACGGAGGCTTCAATGAGGGTCTTAAATTGTTCAGGCACATGATTGCGGATGGTTTGAAACCCGATCCACTCTCAGTCTCTAGCGTTCTCCCAGCCTGTGCAAGAATGTCTGCTAATAAACAAGGCAAAGAGATTCATGGGTACTTGCTTCGAAATGGTATCAATATGAATCTCACTGTCCTGAATGCTCTTATGGACATGTATGTCAAGTCGGGATATATCGAATATGCTTTGAAAATTTTTGCTGGGTTGAAGCACAAAGATGTGGTTTCATGGACCGTGATGATAATGGGGTACAGCTTACATGGTCAAGGGCAGCTCGGAGTTGATTTGTTCTGCCAAATGGAGAAGGACTCAACCATACAGAAAGATGAGATTACATATGCTGCTGTCCTTCATGCTTGTACTTCTGCACGGATGGTTGAGGAAGGGAAGTTTTACTTCAATCGAATCAATACACCTACAGTTGTACACTGTGCGTTGTTGGTAGCTCTGCTATCTCATTCTGGACACTTTGATGAGGCAAGGAACTTCATTGCAGAGAAAAAGATTGAAGGGCATACCGAGGTACTGAGAGCAAAGCTAGATGGCTACAGAATTCACCAGCATTTGAAATTAGGCAAGCAAGTCATTGAGCAGCTCTGTGATTTGGAACCTCTTAATGCTGACAATTATGTTGTACTCTCCAACTGGTATGCTGGCAATGCAAAATGGGACATGGTTGATAAACTAAGAGCAACGATTACGGACATGGGTTTGAAACCTAAGAAAGCTCATAGCTGGATAGAATTGAGAAACAAAATTCATGTGTTTGGGACAGGGGATGTATCTCACCCAAGATCACAGAGAATATACTGGGAGTTGCAGTGTCTGATGAAGAAAGCGGAAGATGAAAAGCATAGACCTGATTCAGATTACAGTTTCCATGACGTGCATGAAGAGCGGGAGTGCATTCAAATTGGGCACAGTGAAATGTTGGCCATTTCTTTTGGTCTGATCAGTACACAAACTGGGACAACAATACGTGTAACAAAGAACCTCCGGGTGTGTTGCAATTGCCATGACTCTGCAAAACTTATATCCCATATGGTAGGACGAGAAATCATACTTAAAGACCCAAATTGTTTCCACCATTTTAAGGATGGATATTGTTCATGTGGTGATTTTTGGTGATTTAGTAACCCATATCTTGTTGCTATTATCATTTGGAAGAAAACATCTTGATAAGCATGGGTGGTGCCAGGTTTTGATGTACTCACTCAAGAACTGAGTTAAGGAGCTTTTTCACCCTAAGTAGAGCTTAACTGAAGAAGAAGAAAAAGCTTTTAGGTGCGCCAAAAGGGTTTTAAAAGCGCAGTGGACTAGTTGAATCTTACTAATCGAAAGTTGAGTCTTTCTGCACCTTCCCTCGTGAAGTCTCTTACTTTTCCGCATAACTGAAACGGTGTTTCCTTATACTCACATGCTGAGGATTTGGTGAGAAGCCAACCATGGCTTCCTCTAAACACAGTACCAGTGGTGGCAATGTTTCCATGGTGATCGGACCCAGCTCAAAGTTCTTTGCCCAAGAACAAGATACTAAATCTTATCAAAAAACTAAACTAAAATGTGTTTTCCACTTCAATGGCCATTTCTTTTGGTCTGATCAGTACACAAACTGGGACAACAATACGTGTAACAAAGAACCTCCGGGTGTGTTGCAATTGCCATGATTTTGCAAAACTTATATCCCATATGGTAGGACGAGAAATCATACTTAAGGACCCAAATTGTTTCCACCATTTTAAGGATGGATATTGTTTGTTCATGTGGTGATTTTTGGTGATTTAGTAACCCTTATCTTGTTGCTATTATCATTTGGAAGAAAACATCTTGATAAACATGGGTGGTGCCAGGTTTTCATGTACTCACTCAAGAACTGAAGCTTTTTCACCCTAATTAGAGCTTAATTGAAGAAGAAGAAACAAGCTTTTAGGTGCGCCAAAAGGGTTTTAAAAGCCCAGTGGACTAGTTGAATCTTTCTGCACCTTCCCTCGTGAAGTCTCTTACTTTTCCGCAGAACTGAAACGGTGTTTCCCTATACTCACATGCTGAAGATTTGGTGAGAAGCCAACCATGGCTTCCTCTAACACAGTACCAGTGCTGGCAATGTTTCCATGGTGATCGGACCCAACTCAAAGTTCTTTGCCCAAGAACAAGATACTAAATCTTATCAAAAAACCAAAAAAGAACTAAACTAAAATGTGTTTTCCACTTCAATGGCGGCAAATTGTGGTACGGAGTTAACATCTTACATCGAATGTCCATGCTCTCGTACCATACAGTGTTAATGTATCATGTTTTGGCTATCAGATTTTTTTATCATATCGATTTTCTTGACAACAACGTACATTACACACTCATTAGTTACATAAGCCTGCAAGCTCGACACTGTTATAGGGCAAATGAGACAGATTTGAACAGCATTCCACGACTTGAGATAAACGCCAGGGGGAAAAATGGGGTCCAATTCTAAGTAAAGTAACATCTACCTCGAACAGAATACATTATACAAACAGAAAGAACCATCAACACAAGAGAGTATATCCCATCCATAAATATGGAAGTGTTCTGGTAAGAAGTAGAAAGAAAATCCTGGAAACTTACTAGTAAGAAATCCAGCCTTTAAGCCTCTATCTCAAAATTTTGCAATTATAATTTATAACAACCACAGACTACTTGTATTCCAGGCTCAAGTTTCCCTTCTGATAGGTCTCCTGCGGGGAGGAGCCGCGGCATCTTCCTTCTCATTCTCATCTTCCTTCTCCCCACTGCTTCCTTGATTGTTGGAAGTCTCTGCAGCTGCTTCCTTGTTTGTTTCAGAAACAGTGACCTACAAGTAGGAGGCAAAGGGACTTACAAGTGCAATCATGTAATAACAATGATATCAGACGTCAAGTCATAACCACTACAAAAAAATGCAAATATATGCTAGGAGTAAATAACATACCGCAGGTTTTTTGCCACCAAAAAGGATTCTAAAGAAAACAGTCGAAAGAATAACCACGATGGATACAATGATACCAATTGTAATATTGGGTTGTTTTTCTCCCTTCTCAATCACATCCTGCATGAGCATTGCATAATACCAATGATTAATACCTTCTACTAGCTCAATTAAGCCGAGCAATTGAAAAAACCAGTTAAATGCTGCAACAGGTCCCAAGAAAAAAAGATGACAGGCCATGCACTTACAATGATCTTGGGTTTGTACGCATCCAAGAAAGGAATGTCTGCTATCTTGTAGAGAAGGTCAAATATTTTCTTCTGCAAGTAATAGTCCATAAAGTTTGTTAGGCTATGAAATACCAATAATCAACACAAATGAGGAGCTCAAATATAATGAAAAGAACCTGGAAGCTTGAGAGTCCATCTAAAAGACCAGAAGCTGCTTCCTCAGCGTGCTGTTTCTCTTTCTCAACTTCAAACTTTGGCTTCCATGTTGTTAGCCTATAAGATTCAGCAACCTTGTCATCATCAGCTATCAGAATATTGTCAAACAATATTCCATCCTGCATCGTCCAGATCTCGATGCCAATGGCGGCGATGGGCTCAAAATCAGGCTCCTCAATCTCAAAGTAATGAGGGTTTGGGATTTCTTGAGGTTTCCAAATACCCTTGTAACTAGGGTTATCTATCAGCGGAGCATGCCATTTTCCTTTATAAGCAGGATTTCTCTTCATTGGTCTCTTCCATTCTCCACAACCAGGTGCCAAAAAACACTTTGGGTTTTCTATCTTTGGCGGTTCCCATTCACCATCCTCTTCATCGTCCCAATCTTCTGGCTTTGTTGATTCAGGGTCATCAATCTGGTCAGGCTCATCATCCAACCACCCTTCAGGTTTCACAGCATCCTCATCTTCGACTTCCATTGGTGCATTTTCATCCCAATCATCAGGCTTCACAGCACGTGGATCTGGAATCTTTGCCCGCTCATCCCAGTCCTCTGGCTTCTTATCATTTGGGTCAGGAATGGTCTTGGCTGGAATTAATGCAGGCTCGAAATCTTCAGCTGAACGGAAATTTGCCCTTTTCTTCTCCTCCCCGTCTATTAAAATTCTAAGTTCATTATTAGGTTTCAGTATTGCAGTATAGACATGAGAGAGCTTGTCAGCGGGCACAGACGGAGGGTTTTTGAGATGGTGCTCAACATACTCCCCACTCTTGGGGTTCTTGTGCTTAAATATGAAATGAACCTTGTTTGTGGAGCCACATTTGTCAGGTCCAAACATAATAGAGTATGGAGACTCGTTGTCAAATCCCTCTGGTTTCCATCCAGCCTCCTGGGGTCGGAGGTATTTCAAGTAAGCACCACCACATTCAAGCCCATTCTGGAGCCGGACCTCAAACTGTAGGACAATGGTTCTATCCTTAAGGCTCACAACCTCATCTAGCGCTTTCACCACAGCATACTTCCCTGCCTTCTCGCTGACCAGAAGCCCATAATCATCATGTCCCTCGCTCTTGGAGAGTTTCCATACACCTAATTTGAACAACATATCAGTACACAAAATTCACTACAAAAATAACTACAAGCCATTGAATAGTCCATGAAATATGCAACAAAGTGTGGCCTACATTCATGCGCAAGTTGCTGAAAACATAGAGGAATTGAACGACTCAAATTACCAATATGAACAAGTTTGTCGTTCACAGCAACCATTAACAAGTAAAGAAGATGATAAATTTGGCAAAAGTGGATAATAACTTAGAAGGCTTCGTAGTAGCTCAGCACTCATACAAGAAAGCCATACCCATAACAAGCTATCAACTATCTATTGCTCCAACAAAATAAATAAAAATGGCAAAGCCAACCTTTGTAATCATCCTTGGCAGAAACAATCCAGCGGCCTTCAAATGACTCCTCAAATGGCTCGTAAAAGATCTGTCAATCATCAATTGGTTTGCTTCAGAATGTTGAAGGAGAAAGAATACGAGGGAGAGTGAGGTATTAATAAGAACAACGAAAAGGAAATGTTACCGCATCGACATCATTTTCAGAATAAGCGTGGATCGAAAAGGCAAAGCAACCAATAAGCAGGAGCAGTAGCACAAGCTCAGTCATCTTACCCTTCCCTTCCATCAGGACAATCACCGAAACCCTGAACCTACTTTCGATATTACATATACATAAGAATAACACTCAAATATTAAACTTTTGTTTTGTTTTGTTTTTCTATCTAGAACAGTCAAGAAGACTTTTCAAGAAAAGAAATTGAATGAATAAAAATGGAAGATGGGTGCTCGAGTGGGAATCTAGTGCCTGCTGGGGTCACTTTGGACATTCTCTTAGGAGATTCTATCTGCACCTAGTAAATTACAGAACAATCCCAGCTTGGTAACAGTTACACCGCCTTACTATCCTTCCCTTTATTATTTTCTATTTCTAAATATTTATGAATTTTAATAGCCAAAATTAAAAAATCTTTATGAATTTTGTCAACTAACCGTTAGGCCAAGATTGAACAAGGAAAAAGGTAGCGGTGACGTGAGGAAGAAATATTATTCGTTAATTTAAGTAGAAAATAATGAGGACAACATGTGTATTATGAATTGTAAGAGTATGTTATTTATAGGTGCAAATAGAATTACCCTTTCATCTAGTGGATAGTTCAAGATAGCCCAAAATATTATTATTCACTCCCACGGTCCCACCATTTTGCTTGCAAAAATTGAAATCCAAATTTACCGTCTACAAAATGATTAAGTTTATATTTTACTTTATTTTACATATAAATGTCATGCGTCCATAGCGAAAATTCTGAGAAAAATTATACCTAGCCAAGCATTAAATACCAGGAAGAAAAATAACTTGGTAAACTAGTAATATAAGTTTATATTTTACTTTATTTTACATATAAATGTTATGCGTCCATAGCGAAATTGCACGACAAAGAGCTATATTATATATATGAAATTTTACCATATACTAGGCGTCCATAAGCAAAATTCTGAGAAAAATTATACCTAGCCAAGCATTAAACACCAGGAAGAAAAATAACTTGGTAAACTAGTAATAGTAATATATGGTAACATTCAACTAAGCAAATGCAAATTATAAGATAGGTTCAGAATCTATCTAATTGCTAATTATGTAGTTCATAATTTCATAATTTGCATGACGGCCCTTTTAATTGATCATCCCGGACACTCAAAACTATTGGTGCATAATTTCTCGTGCTACTTTTCCGCGACCACACATCGATTTTTCAACCTACGCAAAACCGATACTTTCTCGCATCATCTTGCAAGGCGATGCCTAATCAATCCCCGCTCTTGATCCAACACAAAATGGGCTCGTGAAAACTGAGCACTAGTAAAGAAGGGTGTTAAATCATAAATCTCATGCTCTTGTGCCTGCACACAATGAAATCAAATGCAAAAGGCTCAACGGTCAAGTGCTTATTTTGTTTATGCAAGCCAAGAAAGGTTCCAATATCAACCGTTCGTATTTGCATTACCTTGCTCTGCAAGTCTCCCACTTTTACATCAACATGGTTAAGCCCTGAAGTAGAGCCAGAAACAATTTCTTCAAAGTAAATTGCATCCTTCACAAGCTCACGGAGTAAATGGAGGAGCAGTTCATTGTAATCCTTCTTGAAAGTCATGTACTTTCTGAAACTCTGCAAATACAAAACAATTCAGGAATCAACCACTAGCAACATTCAAAATTCTTACAAGTAGTCTACAAATTCTACTTTGGAAAGGCATATGAAAACTATCAGTTTCTGATGATAAAAAAAGACAAGATCAGGTAAAAGTTTAATGATGCTTGATCATGGAAGACAATAATCATAGTTCAGCCCAGAACTGCAGATGATACACAAAAGTCATTTGTAATTATGTGAGCATTAACCAGTAACAAGTACACAAAAATATGGATGGCAAGTTGGCAGCAGTATCATACTCAAGAATCCCCACATATATATTTGACTATGCCCACTATGAAGTAAATTTGTAACGCTATGCGAAATATTAGCTCAAATCAGAACCATTCAATGTGGCAACTAGACTTGCCAATTTGTTACAATAATAGACGCTTTCGAAGTAAATCTAAAAACCAGAAATAAGGGGAGGGGAGGGAAAAGGAAGATGTGCACTCTTTTGATACCTTTTGCAGAGCTTTCTGCACCCCAAATTTTTGGGTTGAGATGAATGAATCAAGTAATACACGAATTGCCATGTCCACATCTTCTTGTGTTACATGCTGTCTAAGGTGCATTCTTGCATGTGCTTCAGACATTCGTATCATTGATTCTATGTGCCGAACAGCTATGGGTACGCCTTGTCCATGCTAAACAGAAACAATGAAATAGTAAGTCTCCTATAAGATAACCCAAAACACAAACCTTCAAGAGAAAACAAGTAAAAAGAGAAACTAACTGAAGATTCCCTCCGCAGTTCAGCATAAACATGTGTGAGCTTATCCAAATCAGCATCGTACAACCTTGGGAATACATTTAACTTGGCATAAGTTAAGTATTTCCTTAGCAAATCTTGAGGAAGTATCTGAAACGAAAGGCAAAAATCTCAATGAGATTCAGAAAAATAAATCCAGACAAATCTAGAGGCAACAAGATGAGAGAGTAGGTAAAATATGATATATAAACCTCCGGATCTACTGGGTTGGCAGAGTCTTCGATATCTTCTTGGAATTCACCTACGGGTTTATCATCCATGTTAGCTCCCTTGGGTTGCGACTTGAAATGACTATCAACTACAAACTTTGCAAGCATTTCATCGGTGATGGGGTCAACCACATCCTGCATATTATCAATTTCCTTCCATGTTAAAATGAAGGGAAATAAAATGTGGAAAAGATTAATAGAGTTTGTAGAATTCTAACCTTAACAACACAAAGGATGTCAAAACGAGAGACGATGGGATCTGTTAACTCAACATTTTGTGAAAATGTTTTTGACGAGTCATATCTGGAATACAGAGATACAGGTTAGATTTGTTCCTAGAAATGCAAGTGATTGCTTCAATGAGGAAAAGTAAACTATGTCTGGTTTATAATGCAACAGGGTTTTTTTGGGCAGTTGGCTAATCTTCATAATTTTCTAAAAACATGCCTTCCTCCAACAGGGTTTGCAGCTGCAATGACAGAGCATCGTGCTTGGAGAGAAGTGACAATTCCAGCCTTTGATATGCTAATACTTTGTTGCTCCATTGCTTCATGAATACTCACCCTAACCGCAGATAAAATAATTTAATGATCAAAGAAGTTGGGAAAGGGGGAGTGTCAGTTTTCATAATTGAAAGATCATATATACTAGCATTTTCATACCTGTCCTGATCATTCATTTTGTCAAATTCATCAATAAGACATATTCCTTTATCGGCTAGAACAAGTGCTCCTCCTTCAAGGGTCCACTCCCTTGTTACAGGATCCTTGTGCACAGCTGCTGTGAGCCCCACAGCAGATGCTCCTTTACCAGTAGTATACACAGCCCTCTGCCCAGTCTTTTCGACATACCTTGTGAGAAGGAAAATTGATAAATTAAATACATGTTCACCCCCAGAAATTGGATTCACATTGAAATTGATGGTAGTAGCTCTTACTTGAGAAACTGTGATTTTGCCGTGCCTGGATCACCCAGTAGAAGTACATTTATATCCCCACGCAGTCGGTGTTTCCCATCAACATTTTTCTCCTGGCCTCCAAACATGGCAAGAGCTATTGCAGTCTTTATGTCCTCGTGGCCATAGATTGATGGGGCAATGGACTTGACAATCTGTTGGTCCATAAGACTTTCAGTTTTCATGATAATATAAGAGACACATATTTAACAAGGGGTCTTGGTAACAAACCCTTTCTCCAATTCTTGGGTCTTTTGCCAACTTTTCAATCTCTTCTTTGTCTTCCTGAGTGAGTTTGTAAGCAGAAAAAAGATCTTGCTTCTTAGTGATATAATTTGCTTCAACCACAGTGGCAAACACAGGAAACCCATTCTTTGTATTCAACGACAAGTCAAAATTATTTGAATATATGCCAGTGACCTCCTGGAATAAATGAAATGGAAAAGAAAACAAAAGGTCAGTAAGTATTTGCTAAAACAAGTAACAAGCAAAAATGAGCAAGACCAAAGTTGAAGATTGATGATCGTACAATCTCTTCCCCCGGACGAGCACAATCAATTAGATCATTCAATAGTATCACTTCCTTGTATCTCGGAAGCCGACCTGCAGGCACAATTCCTGGGCTCTCTTGGAGCGTAAGCTTTTGATAATTCCTGTATATTGTCTGAAGACAGTAAAAGATAGATAAAAATATTGTTCAGTTTGTGCTTTACATAATTTCTTGGCTGAAAAAATGCTCGGAAACTGAGAGAATATAAAAAAAATTGTTGGCCCACATCCAAAAGCTTAAGCTTGAGAATAGTAGGAAACCCACTCTTAATTAAAAACAAACGAAGCTAATTTTAAGTCTCAATTCATTTACCGATATGTTGGACCCAAAACAAAACCTTGACTCAACTAGGCATCCTAGATGAGGTATAATCATTGTGAACTGCCACAACAGTCTCCACAACGTTCAAAGTGAATTCCCTTTCTTTTCTTCAGATTTTTCCAAGCCAAAAAGAAAATTAAAGGCAAATGTAAGTTTGTAAAACTTCACCTGCTCAACATTGACAGTGAATGGTCCTTTTGATTGGCATTCAGGGCAAGAACCAACTTTGACTTCTGAATAAGAATTCTGAAAAAATGGCCCCAAGATTGCTCCACATTTATTGCAATCATACTTTACTTGTTGCAACTGGGGAAAGACGCCAGAGCGTCGGGTCACAACCCCTCCTATACGAACCATGGTATTCAAATGGATCTGCCTGCAAATCATTAGAGCAGGATGACACTGAAATCAAAGGAAAAAGTAAGGAAAAGATGTAGTCACAAAAATAAACCTCCTGAATACCTAATGTTACGAATCTGATCGTAAACGGGTAAGTTGGTTATGCGAACATAGATCTTTTGATGAATATTCTTGTAGTTGGGGTGTAAATTAAACACAACATTCTTGGCAACATCTTCCATGACTTCCAGGACAGACTGGGGAGCATCAGCCAGCCAAATGGCAATATTGGGATGAATATAGATAAATTGCTTGTAATCAATCTCCAGACTACACTTATTGGCTGCAAACGCAACAATGAATTGGTCCACATTAAAGATGAGAGGCATTATGTAGCTTGCACAACACATTGAGACAAAACTATACAAACTGCCAATTTACAGTTATTAGACTATAAGAATCAGTAAAAAGAAGCTAAGCTTTCTACCTGACACCATCTCATTAATGAGGCGCACATATTCAATGTCATTGGTCTTTGGATTTGCGTAGTTGAGTAGAAATCCTTTGAATTTCTTGGCTATAAATCTTCGCACTTCATCTCTAGTGACCCACTCTCTGAGTGTTCCCTGTATACGATACATCTCAAACTCGCCTTCGTCATCATCATCATCCTACAGATGAGACCCACAACTAGTGAGATAAGAATTGAGAATTGTGAAAGGGATGATGATGTAACGTAAGAAGATCATATAAAATCACATCAATGTCACTAAAAAGATTGTAGAAGTAAACCTCAAAGGGCTCATCATCAGTCTGGTCAGTCATGGGGACATCCTCTCTGGAGTGTCCAGGCTGTGATCTTCCGGGTGAACTCGGCATTCCATCATTGTCATCAAAGCCTCTTGGAGGCCTGAAATCTGCTCTCGCCCTCTTTGAAGGCCTGTAGTTGTCATCATCAGTATCTGCAACCAAAATGCCAAAACACTCAACATTACATCATCATCGCCACAATCTAATAGATATATTTCTTAATTCCCAAATGTACCAACACATTAAATTGACAACAACAGAATTTGAATAAGAGTACCTTGGTCATGAAGAAGATGAGGGAGCTTGCGAGAGGGGACTACCCCGTCGCGGTTATCGAGCTCGATTTCAGCAGCCCTGCGGTCGGCCATGATCTGATCCAAATCCCTCTCGTCCTCAATGGAGTCATCCAGCCCCAACGACTCGTACTGGTCGTTCTCATCCATTCTCCGATAATCACTAATTTTCATTTCGTAAAAATTAAATCATGAAATCAATTGAAGAAATCATTTCTACAAGAAAAAAGAATGAATCAAATTGAAGTACTGACTCCATGAAATTGTCGTTGAAGAGATCCTCTCCTTCCTCCTCTTCAACGGGAATATCATCGGGCTCGTCTCGGATGATGGTGGGGTCGACGGCGGCTTCATCGTCGTCGGAGGAGGAAAAGTTCTCCGAGGTGCGGCTGGTGTGCGGCAGCTGATCAGTGTTGAACCCTGCTGACGTAGGCGAGTCGGGCGTCGATGGCGTATTCTCTGAATTCCCTGCCATTTCTTAATTATTTTCTTCTTCCTCGATCACACATTCACACCAACTATCTGTCTCTGCGGCTGAATCCCGGAGACCAGAAATTGGATTTTGATTAGCCTTAGGGCTCCCCCTATACGGTTTCAGGGTTTTCTGCTTTCTGGCGGGAACTTTTCCCGCCATTTTGGCTCACGTGGGATGCCACGTCGCCTGGTGAGTCGGCCCATATTCGGCCCTATGCCTGGGTCTCTGATGATATTGGGACCCCAATTAAAGCCCATACATGCTGGGCTCCACTGGGCCATGTGGTCTCTCATCGTGGACAAATTTGAGATCCACTTATTAAGCCTACACAATTTGTGACCCAACTTTACTTTTTACTTACAATACCGACCCTGCCCCTTCACCTTCACAAAGATTTATTAAAGCAAGATTCCTATATTCGATCTTTAATTTCAACAGAGAAAACCTTTCATGGACAGTCGTATACGTTTAATGTGCTAGATACAAAAATATACTGGAGCGGCCCATAAAAACTTTTCTCTTTTCAATACAGACTTTCTTCAATTTTATTTAGGCTACCTGCACCCAAAATAATGAAATGGTACAAAGCATGTGTTATCTCTTTGCTATATGTTAGTATTCAATGTGGATAAAACTTTTGAACCATCTTTTAATACCATATTGTATATCACATTTCTAACATAGAAATATGATCGTGATCATACGGCTTCACGTACTATATTTGGATATTAAACATATTCAATAAAAATGTACATATATAATGGTGTTCATATAGTATATCACTTTTCTATTTTTCATTTGTACTTTCTTTTTCGTGGGTGCATGCCACTATGCCAGTGGGTTGGATGGTCCAAATGACATTACTCATATCTATGAGTAGATGATTGAAAGGTTATTGAACCCTTTATTCCATATGAAGAGTAGGTATACATAGCAGCAGTAGCCATGGATGTAAATTACAATTAAGGCAACAAATTTGAAGAGAAAGGAAAAGTAAATTTTGAAAAACAAGCCCTAAACTACCCAAAGGTATTTTCGATCAAGCAGGTGAGTCAGACGCTTCTGTCGAGCATTTCCTGCTGGTGCCTTTTGAAGGACAAGAGCTTCTGCATGCGCATCTGTTTGTGAAACCTATTAATGAACAAATCCGCAACATGATCGATCTCATCTTCCAGCTTGAAATCCTCTCCTTCTGCCTTGGAATCCCTCACCATGTCAATCACAGACGTCCCATTCTGCAGATCATCGAAGTTCTCATTTTCGTCGAACAAAGTGTGCCTTAGATCTGGATACTTGTCGTCGTCGTCGTCGTCGTCATCTCCGATGGTGTGCAGGTAGCTCGAACCTGCCGAGCGGGAGTACTCGTTGACCATGGCGTTGTAGAGAACAATGGCCTTGCTCCGGTCTGCCTCGTAGTCGCCGTCTTGGCTTTGGTGGTCTTTGTCGTGCTCATGATGATGGCCGAGGAGACTTTGAATCTTGTGAGAGACTGTGTCCAGTAGAACCTTCTTGTTCTTCACTAAAGAGAACATTATGAGGCGGGCTTTTGCGGCGCTGGTTTTGCTCTTGATGGCCATTGACTTGGCTTTGGCTACAGAACTCAACAAGGTCATTATCTGCTTCAAGAAAGCTACAGCCTTGTTCTTCATGATTATTTTGATCTTGCTTGATTACAACAAAGGTGACAAAACAAACCCTTTGAGTAGGGAAAGAAGTTAAGAAAGAAAGCTCGATAGATATCAGAGATTTGATGATGAGTTAGAGATCTATTGAGGAGTAGTGTATAATTAATGGAAGCTTTGCATGAAGGAATACTAGAGGGTTTGGCCAGTTTATATACAACTCAAAAAGCAGCTGCTTTTGGTGGTGGAGTGGGGTGAAAGCAACAAAACTATTAGAAAAAGAAGTTTCTTAGCACAGTTCATCATCTTATGGATTCATCCACGTCATACACGTGTACGACTACTGGACAAGCTCGGGTACGTCCTTGTCTTTTTGAAAAGGTTAAGCGTGAGGGCTATTATATATATATGGGTGCACAAATTGAAACATACATATTAATGTTTGAAGAATGAAGACGATTATAATATTAAAGCCTTAGCAAAGTAAGTAATGCCATGCAGGTGGTGGATTTATAAAGGGGATTCTGGGGGCAGATTTTTTTTCACTTTTCTAATTGAGAAAACAAGGGCTTTTTTGGACGGTGAAAAAGTGAAAGCCAGTGAAAAGTACTAATGGACAGAAAAGTAAACAATATATTTTTTTTTTTCGGGTACAAAGGAGCCCAGAGAAAAAAGTAAACAATAATTCTTTGCTCAAGCACTAAGTTTTGGTTTCTGCACAATGCAAAAATTAATAAATTAATATGTAATAAATTAATACGAATCATAGTTCATACATTGATCGCACATCATGCATTTTCTTCACTCCCAACATTTTCATTAAATTTATAATTAATAGTTATGGATACAGTAAGATCATTTTTCCAGGGTCGATCATTGATACCTCTTTTGAAGCACATATTACCTACTAATCATACATTGGGAGCATATATATATTATCTTAAATTGGTTATGTACGTGCAGATGGATTAATTAATTAAACTGTAGAAATATCAATGGCAGAGTGTTTTGCATTCCCTAACTTTTATATAGGGAAACATCCTTGTCTTCTTTCACAGATATCCCAATCACTGTGTGAGAAAAAAACAGTGATAATAAATATTATAATAGAGATAGCAATTCAGAGGCGGATTACTGATAATATTCTAGTAATCTAATGGCATCACCTAAACTCATTTTCTTCTTTAATTAATTGGGATCTGACTTGAGATCCATCGATCTTGCGTACGTATGAAGTTTCTGTATGAATTTAATTTCTTTACGTACATAAAAAATTAAGCTGCGGCCATCTAGTAATTAAAGGAATATGGTGTGTAATTTGTACTGTCCTTCAGGGATTGAATAATACATTGGTCAAATACAAGGGATCGATGAGATCGAGTACTCCTTTCTTTCAAGGATGTTTCTAAAATGATTAGAATAAAATTAATTAAACTTATAAAACTAATTAATTAGCACCAGTTGCTTCCTAAGGAACATGCCCCCCATTAATAATGTTTGAGATTCAATTAACTAAAGAACAACTCAAGCTGGGATGACATTATTGTCTAGATTGTACGTATTTTCTGACATTATCAATCACGTACTGTTTCTGTTTCATTGTGTTGTGTACCCTTTAGGGAAAGATCGATGGAAGAGAGAATATCCAAGCCAGCATCTTAATTTCTTGATTTATTTGCCAAGGAAATTAATTAAGGCACAACCATGCGTATATGCGTGGAAGCTTTATAGTTGTCCTTCACAAAAGCAAATATTAAATACCTTACTTTATATTAGTATTAATTTCTCACTATGTATCAAATAATTAAATAGTACAAGTTGAGATCATTATTAGCTAGCTATTCACCTATTCCATAACTTTAATTGTGTTTATGCTGCACTGCAGGTTCCTAACAGTACTTTATTTCAAAGATATACCTCTACATGTCATGTGGGAACACACACAAATTTTGCAAAACGTACACCTTTGACTAATGTGAACTGCGTAAATTACCCGATATTTAAACTTGGCTCTCAAAGAGAGGATCAATGTTTTTTAACAGCAAATTATATACAAAGCTACCCTTTGCTATACGTGCGGCAAATACTCGGGTGAGCATCCACCCTTTCCCTCAAAATTCTTGTGTCCTGAGAGTAGAATACACAATTAACCCAAGAAATTACAACCCTAAAAACTAAAAGTACCTCTTTAGATAGCTAGTATTTTTTTTAAAAAAAATTGATCTATTAGAGAAAGAGAACAGAAACATGATTAACATTCCATGGAGAAGATTGAGAAGATTGTTTTCAATAAATTGAATGGAAGGGTGCTCAAAAGTCGTATGAATTGATTTAGTTTAGCTCGATATATACGTCAATTATGTTAGTGACTTGGTCAAGAAGAAAGACTAAAAGAAATAACAGTCAAACAGTCCTGCATCGTGCTACTGCTCCCATCAAGTCCACCGTGGGGTATACTGACGGTATCCCTACATTGATGCTACACGTACCCAATTAGTATCTGCCTATCAGGACCGTCTATGTTGACTATATATATATATATGCACTATCTCTGATTTTGCTTACTATTTAATAATATTTGCTTAATCAAAACCCATTTTCATTTACAATGAATTAACCAAATCGTACACGGTTTCATTGTTAAATTCACTTTTTCTTCAAGGCTAAAATGGGAAACAAAATCGATAAAGCTGGTTGTTGAGATTCGAGTGCTTTTGTATGATAATTGAGAGGTCCCCATTTAAGGGTGGCTTATCTAAGTTACCTTCCCTTCTTTCTTTCTCTCATTAGATCAAGGGTAAGTAGAGAGCCACGTATACCACAAATATAGTACAATAACTTGGTCCTGGTATGAGTTTTGATCTCCTGCAGAAATCCAATATGGGTTATGTGCGGAAAATCTACCTTAGTCACAAAATTCCACACGCATGGAAGACTTTTCCGTCTTAGCATTACCTATAATTGAAAGGCTTCCCCTGGCCAAAAAAAAAAAAAAGGGCTTCCTTACTGTCCCCAAAAACCTTGAGGGCATTATTGGGGTGGCCAGATGCTTTAAATTTAGCAGTATTACAAGGAAGAAGACGCCAAATTACAGCTTGACTATACACTCAATACTGCATAGTACTTACTTCAAATAATCCAAAATCTGGGGCTGCCTAAAATATTCACAAGTTTCAACCCATCCGACACCCAATAACATAATGATATGAAAGAAGGCAATAAAATGGTAATCTACCATTAGAAATTTAGAACAAGGTTAATACTATATCACAAAATTCAGAACATGCTAGCTAGCTGTATATACAATCATGTAATGCAATTATGCAAATAAAACACATATAAATCCAATCGATCACATGAGGTAAACTCAGCAAGCTAGTTGCAACTGCCATTAGTAGTGCCTGAGTCTGGAGCTTGAAGGATGTCACTTCCATCTTCTGTACTTGTACTCCTCCATGAATCGCTATGATCAACGATCCTCAGTTTTCCAACCCCTGAAGGGTTCCTGCAGAAACTGTAACCACGGTTTGTCAACTCTGATGGGTACCAATATGGCCCCGGAGGTTGACATGGATGATTATGATGATGATGATACACACCTGCAGGCGGAGCTGCAGGAAGCGAAAATGGAAGGGGTGGTGGTGTTGGAAGGCTCATGTTATAATCAGATTCTGGTCTCCAATGGCACAAGTTTGGAGAAGGAACAGGAATTCTTGGCAAAAGATCAGAGGAAACTTTAATATCAGCCAGTGAGGGATAGCATATACCCTGTGACTGGTTTTGCTCTAATTCTAAGGTGGGGTAATGAATCCCAGATGGGGATTCAGTACCCTGGGACTCATGAATTGATCCACTAATATTGTTGTTGTTGTTGTTGTTCTTCCCAATTACCTTGTAAGAAAAATTCAAGACCCCATTAGGCTTACCGTCAGTAGTCCGAACCTGATAACTCATATACCTGACGGCTTCATTAAATTCATCAATCAAATCCTTGAAAGGGACTCGGACTTTGCCCAGGCTCTTCTTCGCGAAAACGATTCCTTCACTGCGCATATCGAATTTGATGAACCAATGGTCGTAATTATCGACATTAAGAGAGACGGGTTTGATGTCGAAGTGCACGGTGTGATTCCATTCTGGGTTCCCATTGCCATCTCTATCAACTGGTGTTTTTTGAAGCTGCAGATGGTTTTGTTGTTCGTCCTTCTTCATTTCATCGTTAAAGATGGAGACGATAGTGTAGACCGACAGCTTCTGGAAAAAGTTGAAGGCTTTGAGATCCCTGCAGGAGATTACCTTCAGTTCTATGGAGCTGCAGTCCATCAAGTTCCTAATCATCTCAGCTCTGCCTCTGGTCATTCAGATAACATAAGAGAGACAGAGACAGAGACCGAGGAGAAGGGATAGAGAGAATTGAAGGAGAGAGGAAGATGATATTTTCTACTGGCTCTGTACGGAGAGCAAGTATTGAATAAAAAAGGTCGCATTATTGAGTGGGACGCGTGAACCAATTAAGGTCTGCCTGTGCATCCTTGACAACTTACCGTTGATTACAAATTTACAAGATAACGACACGACACTTGAGAGAATTCTGGGGATTACTGATTAAGTCTCTCAACAAATTAAAAGGAGTTGAGTGCCGGTTAAATGAGAGAAATAAAACTATTTGTACTATATTTGCATAATACACCGTTGCGGTGAATTCCATACATATAAGTGAACTTCGTCTTCATTAGAGATGGGTGGCAGTCCAATCTAGCATGTACTCTTTCTTCAAAAAGAAAATGGTAGGGGTATTACACTGCATGTTCAACATTGAAAAGCAGGGGAAGCAGCAACTAGGAATATACATCTCCTCAACAGTGGGCACTAGCTGATACCGTTAATACTAACTTAAGATTCTAAAAATTATGGTGTACAGTCATTGCTTAATAAATCATCTAAATTTGACATGCATGATGCACCCAAGCTTAACCAGATCTGACTGAAGTATCAAGCCCATAAACATTCGCAAAAGATATGCCAATCAGCACAATGAACCTGACTTTCCCATGAAAGGGGTAATTACAGATTCAAAGATGGCTTGTAGCAGGTACAATAAAACTTATTAATACAAGAAACTCTCTCTTCCAAATATAAGAGTATTAGCACACAATCAAATCCATAAAATCATTCTCAGTGCAAGAAACCATTCATTGTTTGTAATGCTCTGTGGTCAGAACTCAAAAAAATATTGTCTTTACAGCTTGAAATGCCAAAATGACTGTTTCATGATCCAATGAGTGGACAAATTAATCATATTATTATTAGATAAAGGCATTAAAAACTATCTAAACTTGAAACAACAAGAATCTAAAATGTAATAATCGGAAGTCAACCTCAGCGAACTTTGGTCTTTTTCTGGCCTTGAACATGTACTGCTGCACAAATCTTCTTCCAAGACCGGATGGAAATGAGTGTGGGTATTACAACCCAGGAGGCATTTGCAGCGATGTAGTATGCATAGTAGTAAAATGAACTTGCAGAAAAGTTATCACCTTCCAAGTAGGATGTTATGAAATATACAGCAGTTCCATAAAGCTGCCCCAACGAAACAGCTAGCTGAAGCACGTAGCTATACGACTTGCCTTTAGCTATTGCGTACCTGGCAAAAATCAAAACACCATTATTTGGATAGAAGAAGATGATTGCACATACATTCTACTTTCAAATTGCAATTTGAAAATCGAATTTTAGGGCATAAACTTCATGATGATCCTACTCAAAATCTTACACTGCAAGAAGGCTAGCTGGACCCTCCAAAACTGCAGTTATTCCTTCAACAGCAACAACTCCTGCATCCCTACCTACATATCTTGAATCACCTTTGCTGTACTCTTTCCCTGCCAATTTTAATCTAAGAGTATAACTATACAAACCACCAAAGGCATAACAGTACTGCCAACGTGAAACAAATGCTGATTGCCTTAGATGGAGGGATAATAGGAACTTACAAACTTCAGCCAGGTACCAAGCAGTCTTATCCTTGTAAAACTGGGGCGAGAACACAAAATATCCTTCAAGTATCAAGTGTGTGAGGCCCGTGAAAGCCCACCAACACATAAGCCATCTATCAATTCTTGATTTCTTTGGGGATCGCCCTGGCATATAGCAAAAAGTAAAACATTCCCATTAGACCATTTTGTGTTTCAAGATGCCAGATACATTGATTTGAATAAATAAAAAAAACATTTACAGCTACACTATCATAACAAGTTACACAAATATAAGCGAAAAGCAGTTCTTATTCGCTTGGTTGAATCAACCGTAAGGACCAAACAAGGGATGTATGATTCATGATGATAATGGTCAACTACAAGTTAACTAGAGGCCAGAGAAACATTTGATTGTGGATCTGTTTGTGCAGGCAAGGACCTTTCAGATGTACCAAACTACCATGAATCCAAAATGTGAGTAGTAATGAAATTGGGTCATTCTTATGCGAGTGATACTGTCAAAGATTCAAGCTTTAACAATGGTTGAATTTGCAAAGCATAAAAGTCCCAAAAAGATGTATACTTTCCGGGTCCTATCTACGAGTCTATGATGAGTCACTTCATGCATAAAATTAATTAGTAAACTAAAACGATTTTCAGAGACTAAAATTGAACAAAATTGGGATCTGATAAGAAATAAGTGAAGAAGTACCGGAGACGAGCCAGGTAAGCGAAACGACGAGTAGGGAGGCGAGGCCATAGACCCCAACAATGGTTGACTGTGAGAGAAAGACGGGTACGAATCCCGGTAGCTTTAGATCCCTCGGCACGTACGGATGATTCTCATATGTCGCAGAGTCGGATCCCTCCATTTTCGCTTTCCGTTGGTACTTGCTATCTCACACTCGCTCAAAAATTATATTACTTGCGTCGCCTCATACTCCTTTTCCTCCGTTTCCGTTTTAAATTATGAGTGTTATTCTGCTTATCAAAAAAATAGTGGCAGCATACTCACACGTATTTTAAACAAAAAAACGTATTAATTACTTAAAATGATGATAAATGTTTAAAATATTTCTCTTAAATTATTTTAGATTGAATCTCACAAATAATAATGGCCCAATTAGAAATAAGCTTAGTAGCCTATTATGCTCCACCAAATTTCATGGTACCAACTACAAACAAGTATCGAGTTCACGACAAAATCCTCAAAGGAGAGTCTCCTGCCAATTCACCTTGGTTAGTGGCATAGTCACTTAAAACTTCTTACGTGTTTAGTAATTATAATATTATAAATAATCATAATACAAGATTGGTTGGTGAGAGAAAATATAGAAGGAACAAAAAATAGTAATTAAAGATAATCATGTGGCAAGTTTTAGTAAGGTGAGGTAGCACACTTAATTCACACCACAATTTTTCTTCAAACAAGTATACATACAATGCATTTTAATCTTTAAATTTTGAAATGTCTAAGTAAGACATGTACAAGAAAAAAATCATGAGAGCTAATATAATCAATTAAGGTTATAAATAGAACTAATTAAAGAGAAAATCAAGTGAGTGAAAGAAGGAGAGAAGAAAAAGAATCAATCAAGGGCTCATGATTTTACACACTTTTTTATTCTAAAATATCGTTTATGATTGGTCAAAAAAAAAGTATCGTCTATAAATTATTAAATTTATAATCTATTTATATTTTATACAGTTGTTTATAATATTATAAATTAAACATGTACATCATACATATTATTCTT
>QANT01005595.1:0-45749 GCA_003254885.1 Purshia tridentata | reverse complement strand
GATTTTCTTTCCAATAATGTTTTTTTTTTTGTTTTACACTTCTCTCAAAAGCAAGGTGTTAAATTTTGATTTTTCTTTTTTGAGAGGGGACGAAATTTTGAAACCTTTCCTTAAAAATTTCGACAAAATATTCGAAATTTTCAAATAAAATTCAAACACTAAAAATCAAAATCACAATTTCACAAAATTGGCACCTCAAACCTTAGGGGAATGAAAGCCTACAGTAATGGTGATCGGAGTTCGGAGGTGCCTGGAATCTGAGAAAGAATCCGGCGGTGACTAACTTTTATTTTGCAATTTTCAATGCTTGGGGTGGCCGGCCGGCGTGGAGGAAGGAGGGAGAAGATGGCCGGCACTTGGGGTTCACGTTGGTAGCCTTGGATTGGCCAGAAAAGGTCGGCCTGGTGGCTAGATTTTGTGGTGGCAGCCACTTTGTGAGGGAGGAAGAAAAAAAGAAAAAAAAGACCAAGTCATGTTGCTCTTCACGCACGGGTCTGGGAGAGAGGAAAGGAAAGGAAAAAAAGGAAGGAAAAGAAAAAAGAAAGAAAAAAAAGAAAAAAAAGAAAAAAAAGGAAGGAAAGAAAAAAAGGAAGGAAAAGAAAAAAAGAAAAGAAAGAAAAAAAAGAAAAAAATTTAGAGTTGATTGGGTTTTGACGCATTTAGGCAATTGGAAAAAAAAAAGTTTAGGCTTTCGTTTGAGATTTTATTTAGTTTTTTAACTTTAGGGTTTCGTTTGATTTTTGATTTTAGAGTTTTTTTAAACCATAAACCTTAATACATTCTACACAAAAAAATAATTAAAGATATCCTAAAATGCCTAAATCTCTAACATCTTATACTTTATTCTATAAAAAATAGAGTATAAATAATATACTAATTTCATTTATTAATTATACTAATTTTATTTAACTGTATTTGTCTTCAGAGTTTATTATAAACACCTTATATCACATGAAACCTACAATAGGATTTAGTTTTCTCAATATTTTTTATGAAGGTAGTAGGTAATATGTTAAATAAACATATGATAAAGTTTCATTCAAAAATTCCCTATTTTAATAGTCATTTCCGTCATTTCTGTTTAATTTCTGTCGAAATTTAAAATTTTTTGAAATTTCCATCAAAATTTCCGTTGGAACTTTCATCGAAAATTTTCACAGAACCGAAATTTAACTCCTTGCTCAAAAGTCATAACAATTTCATTTATTTTGTGAACCACGTTTGTACAATCACGTGTATCATGTATGTCATTTTATGTCGAACTGAAATGCACAACTTATTCTTAGCCACAAAAAAAAGAATTACACAATTTGTTGACATGCTGCCACGCAAAAACTCGGGAACATTCAGAATTTCAACTGCTCTGAATAGCTGAAGTAAGTAAGTTGATTGGTTTGCTATGCTTCCTCTGCATTTAATAATCAATTCCTCCATGCATATATGCCCAACTCTATAAATACCTACTATTAGGCCCTAAGCTCCCTCAATATCACCCAATAACCCAACAACACCCACTTTACCTCTACCACTATAATTTCTGAACCACATTCTTCTTCAAATATTAATCAAAAGATGTGGAAGTACATGGTTCTACTTGCTACCCACTTAAGCTGGATGTTCAACTTCTTGCTTCACCAGTCCTTCTTCTTCCCCAAATATTATGATCATGAGCTTGACTTGCCTGCAGAGACCACAGAACCCCTTACCATAGTCCAGTACAGAACCATTCCTGGGACTAGTTCCACTGTAGAATGTGCTGTGTGTCTATGCAAGATTGAGGAAGGAGAAGAGATCAGAGAACTGAGGTGTGATCATTTCTTTCATAGACTATGCTTGGACAGATGGGCCGGAGTACTAAACCATGCCACGTGTCCCCTTTGCCGCAGTTGTCTAACTCCCCCAATGACAGAACCAGAGTCTGGATTCCAAGTGCTGATATTTAGGTTCTCTTCTTTCGGGTCGGAGGGTAATGATCGCGATACATGGTGGTTGCGATAAAACCACAAAATAGAGAGCAGGGAGAGTCGAGTCTCATGCATGCCAAATAAGTTTAATTAGGCGTGCGTAATAAAGTATGGCTTGTGAGATTCAATATGTATTTTAGTTTTGATGGTTGAAATAATATTTGACAAATCCAAATTGTTTAACTGTTTGATTAAATTGTCATTATTCCAAGTATTTATTGAAATTACATAATGTTTGTTTATTTATTCAATCATATTTAGATATCTTATTAGTTTCTGATTTGTTTAATTTGTTTGCATAAGTAATTTTTGTAGACTTAGAAATTATATAGACAACTTTGATCATCAAATTATAAAGAGGAATAGGTTCTACAAAATATATCTCATTATGCTTAAAATGTAGTATACCTCAACAAAAAAGTTTGTCCTCTATATATATATACAGTAAGGCTCTATTGTGGGATTCCCACAAATTAGAAGTTTGTGGGATCCCCCTTGTGGGGCTCACACGAGTTGTTTTGTATCGATCCGAACCGTTCATTTTTTACATTTTCATTAATAGATCATCCTTGCAAAAAATTAGCCAAATATATCTCATTATGCTTAAAATGTAGTATACCTCAACGAAAAAGTTTGTCCTCTATATATATATACAGCAAGGCTCTATTGTGAGATTCCCACAAATTAGAAGTTTGTGGGATCCCCCTTGTGGGGCTCACACGAGTTGTTTTGTATCGATCCGAACCGTTCATTTTTTACATTTTCATTAATAGATCATCCTTGCAAAAAATTAGCCAAATCGGAAACCATTTGCCTATTTAACTTTGACCAAACAAATGGACGGTTTCATAAAAAATATTTGGTTCGTCTATTTGTTTGATCAAAGTTAGATAGGCAAATTACTTCTGATTTGGCTAATTTTTTGTAAGGATGATCTATCAATAAAGATGTAAAAAATAAATGGTTCGGATCGACACAAAACAACTCGTGTGGGCCCCACAAGGGAGATCCCACAAACTAAAAGTTTGTGAAAATCCCACAATGAAGCCTTGCTATATATATATATAAGAGTACAATTTGATCTACTTGTATATGTATCCAAGTTATTGGAGTGATGCTATTCTCACTCTCTATCTTATTTTTCATCCACCTTTTATGAGTAACAAAAATTAATTTCCTTTATATAATTACTTAAAAGGGAATCATTAAAAGAAAAAAAAAAAAAAAAAAATTATATATGTTAACCACCATGGAAGACCACACCGAATTAGTTCCCACTCAAAACCCCAATTGAAATTAAACATCAATGTTTAAGTGGCCAAATCAGGCCTACGCTTACTCAACCAAGTAATATAACACAAGAATCTGTTAAAACTTATAACCTCATCAAATTTGGATTATTTGTTATTACTGTTTCGGATAACTTTGAATGGAGAGAGACAACTTATGAGATCAAATTCAAGATGTATTCAGAGTCAGAGAGGGAACTTGAGAAAGATAAAAGAGTGAAAGCGAACTTGCAAAAAAATAAATAATAAGCATCAAATATATGAAAATAATAGTATAAACGTATATATAGGGTCGATTACATACGGGTGGGACTGGGGGAGGAAACCTAACCCGTTTCTATTCGGGTGGAGCCATATAGAACCAGCAGCTTGTTTTTGTTGATTGAAACCGGCCCGACCCGAGGTTGACGGGTTGGGCAGGTTGACGTCGACTCCTATTTTTTGTAGTCAATAATACTGCTATTTTTCAGATACATTACATATTTTACATTAAATAATCAAATCATTAATCTAGATATAATTAGAAACTTTGACCTTAGGTGTAACAGTAAATATTTTCAACCATTAAAACGCTTTATGACTCCCTCTAGGCATTCTTAAAGGGTTGAAGTTGCTTTCTCTTAGATACTCTTGGCATACCTTAATTGCCAAACGTAATGGGTTGATTGAATATTGATTCCATTCATGGTGCATTCGCGTTCACATGTTGCAAGGTATGTAGTATGGACAGATTTTTGTTTCTCTACTATAATTATTGATTTAAGACACTACTTTCGATACTTCTGAAAAATGAATTTGAAACATCTGATTCTGTCTTGCTTTAGAAATCCACCACTAAAGGAACATTCATGCTCAATTAATTATTTTTATCAACAAATAGTAAAATACTAGACAACAATATTCACAACAAACTAACAAAATACGTGGCTTGATTTTCTGCATTTTGGCTATTTATCAACTGCCCAAAAAATATTTCACTGATTGTCCGCAACAATATAGAAATGCAAGTCGGTGCGACACCCTCAGGAGCAGCTTCGGCAAGAAATGTAAGTTTTTTTTTGGGGGGGGTAATATATTTTCCACTGTGAACATTTGAACAATGGATTAGCAGCGAATAATCCAAGCTTAACACATGCAATCAAATCCTCAGGCAGTTCGGAGCATTTGAATAGCATTCCGTTGATCCTGCGTGAGACTCTGCAGTTCATAAAAATTCATGATATCACATATTTTAGTAAACAAGATTAAAGCCAAAAACGAATTCACTTCTAGTAAATGCTGGCAACTGCTGCAATCTGAATGAATTGAGTTATTAGAGTCCACCTGGCAAAGATGATCAAACAGTTGTTTTTCACTCTGAGAAAAATTTACAAAAAACTCCGCGAGATAATTTGCCAGATTAATCTGCAAGATGCAATCAAAGTATAAAATACAAAACATGATTGATCATATCTAGCAGACACAAAATTAAGTCCATAAGATACCTGGTTAAGGGGATCGGCCGCACTTAGTTGATCATCTTCATAACCATCCTCTTCGTCCTTTCATAAAATGTAAAGTTCGATGAGTAATCCAAAGAAAATTCCATAAAATAAATAAGCAACAACAAAATACCTTATTAAATACTTTTGCCATTGCTTCAAGATGTTCATGTGTGGGTCTTGCAAATGATGTAACACCAGCTGAATACATCAAGTCCTTATCAGCTTCCAAATCCTCTGCCTCAACTTCTTCCCAGTCACTATCCTGCAAAAGGCATTCAAAGCTTAAAGTTCACTATTAACAAGTAATCACGAGAAATAAGGAAGCTAAAATGATTAACTACCTCATGATCACCAGCTAAAACCTGTTCTTGGATTTCAACCAATGCATCTGCCAATAATGCCATAATCTGCAAGAACCAGGGGAAATGGGAAAAGGCTTCTAAAACTGGTATTTTCAATAACCATAAGGTTGCGCAAAGCACAAGCATTAACGACTAACTTCCATCTACAGTGGCTAAAATCATCAAGCCAATCACAATCGTGCACTGACCAATATAATGATACACTAAAACAAAATGTGAGGGAGACTAAAGAAAGTCTGCCTTTAAAGCTTTCCCTAGGGAACCAGTCATCCAGTTATACCCATCATGGTCCTTTGGCCATGCGGAAGTTGTTTACCAATTATAACAACTCTACCATACCAAAGTTCAAATAAGTCTCCTGCTTGTGAAAAAAAAGAAAAAAAAGTAGAAGTACCTTTGTGCAAAGTGGCACCATGGCCCACTGATCCGGAGTTAATTTAGCTTTTGAGCGAGTGGTTATCCCAGCAGCAGACTTTAAAAAGGGAAGAAGAGCAAGTTCTTGAATCAGCAAGCACATTAAAGAATATAAATAACTGCACAAAATTACAAAGTTTCAGTAGAACCTGAATTAAGTGTCCTTGCACATTAATTTTTGCTAACTCAGCATGCCTAGATGATAGCAATAAGGCCAAAGCAGCAGTAGTGACTTTAATTTGGTAGGCGCCCTGGATCTCACCTGCACTTGATTAACATGTGAAAAAATATCTTATAATCCCTCTAACAAGTCTTGGCCTCTTTAGTAACATTAAAGAGGAAAAGTATCCAAACAGTATACAAATGCAGATTAAATGGTTTCTCATTGGTGGTTTATGCTCAAATCCCCTTCTGCTAACTGAATATGAAAAACTGACCTTGCTGTTTAGTCCATTCTGACATTAAGTAGACAAAAGAGTTATCAAAGCCTTCAGCTGGGATGGAGACCAGCAGATCAATAAATTGTTCAACAATTGGGGCACTCAAGTGTACCTATGAAATACAACATTCAAAAATGAATCCATACAAGATATCAATAGCCAATGCCTGATCCATAACAGACCGGCTAAAATTAAACATAAAATTCAAGGTAAAAGAATGTCAGGGCAATTTGATGATAAATATATTAATTAGGTAGAAGTTGCAAAAATTAACCAGAGGAACTCACAAAGATGAAAAGTTGAGGCACATACCAATCGAGCAAAAATGAGTAGCAGTGAGCTTCTCAATCCTGATATTTGAGCAGATTGCATGCGCCTAAGAAGAGCAACAACCAGATCTCGAATATGGGGTGCCATTTGTGAAGGCAGATGCAAAATAAGTTGCAGAATGTAGCTCCCAACAAAAAGAGAACCGGAGCTTTCCAAATCAGGGTCTAAAAGCCTGCACTCAGTTGTTGAACATTCAGCTTTTAGCAACTAGGATCCACAAAAATACTACGAATATCTTTTTGATGCTCACTCGTCACTCATTTACAAACACAAAAAATTTAATCATGCCAGAAATGAATGAGAAAGTATTAAATGGCATATCATCAGAACCTGACACATATTCAGCATGCAAGACAACATGTAATTTTCATATAAAGCATAAAAAGAATGCAGAGCTAACCTAAAGCTCATGCACATTGTAAGCAAAGAGCAGAGGTGATGTGGTCCAATGGAAAAAACATTCAAGCAAGCTGACCTAATCTTTAAAAAAAAAAAAAAAAAAAAAAAAAAAAAAAAAAAAAATAGACCCCTTTGCACACCCCCACAAACATAGATTCATAAAGGAAGGAGCAACAAAGTACCCATCAGTAGTTCATTTTCGGTTACGGCCACTAGTACGTGCCAAAATTTCAACCAAAAAACTAAACAAGAGTTTGCAAGAAATTACGGATGACAAAATGCAGTTCCAAAATAAATTTAAAATAAAAAATAATCACCTTGAAGCTACATCTAGCAACCTTCTCATTGTATTTCCAGAATCACCCCCCCAAGCAAGCACATCTTGCCTTCCACCAGATATAAAAGCAGCTAAACATTCCGTTGCATTCTGGTCAAAGTTGTCACAACAAACTTAAAGTCCTTTACAAACCTTACAAACATAATAGCACATATAATTAAAATTAGTCATATGAGAGAGAGAGAGAGAGAGTGTTAAGCATTGAAGACTACCTGCATTTCACTATGATCATCACTTTGAAGGACTATTTGTATTACAGCATCAAAACAAGCATCATACACTACTTTCACCACATCACTAGGAGCATTCTGCACCAACGCTATCACAAAGTTTAATTAACAAATCTTGTAATACCAGCAAGATGCTGTCTAAAGATAACACTGGAAAGCCAAGAGCGGAGGAAAATAAGAGATGAATATCCACTGAATTATCTTACTTTCAATAACATTGTCACCAGATCCAGTGATCCAGCAACTAATCCATCAGGCTGCTGTTGGGGCTGGCAATTACCATCGATATGCATCAGGAAAAAAAATACTTTTTATCCCCAAATCCATTAAACTATAGTACAATGAGAATGTAACTTTATAACAAACAATCTTACAATCCCTACTTTATTGAAAACCGGCCAAATATATGGTAACACTCGGGAAACCAGTGGATGAATACAACCAGGAGCATTCTTGAGTGCCTGGGATAAATTAATTAAGAACAAGTAAAAGCTTGGTTAATTGAACAATATATCAGAAAATAATTTAAATGGTCAACCACCCAATCTGCATGATTGATTATAACACATTTATGGGGATCCCATTGTTGGGGCCCACCCTACAATTTGGCCAATAATCCGAACCATCCATTTTTTAGGTTTTCATTTAAAAACCATTCTTGCAAAAAATCAATCAAATCAGATTCATCTAGCTATTTGATTATCATCATGATCATTTCAGTATATACCAGAAACATTGTGTTCATCTATTTGTTTGATCATGGTTAAATAATTCAACGGGTTCCAATTTGGCAAACTTTTTTAAGGATGATCCTTGAATGGGTACCCAAGAAATGGACAGTTCAGATTTAGGGGATCCCCTCTTTGAAGAGATCTGATGTAAGTAGGCATTTAAATATGTTATACATCTATCAACAACACTCCAATTAATTACCTCCAGGACCTCAATTGCATCAATACTGATAAAAGGATCAGAAATATGTGATGCCCACATGTTAAGGACTACAGGAGAGATGATAGGCTCTATTGATGCCAATAATTCATAACCTACAATTGGAGTAAAACAGAGCATGGAGACAGGCAACCCATTAGAAGTCAAAAACAATACAAGAGAATCACCACAGAAAAAGATAGCAGGCTAAAATTTTATCCAGTTCTAACAAGATAAAAGAAATTATACTTTAATCATACTACCTTCACAACCCACCTGCCTCAATTGCCGCTTGCAGTGTTTCAAGTACCAGGTGCAAGGTTTCATCAGATGCCTGAAACCAGAATTATAGTAAATTCTTAATGCACATACAGCAATATCACTAAGGTTTATACTTTATAATAGCCTAAAATACTTGATTAAGAAGATCTGATAATCACCTGATTAAGAAGATCTGAAAGTGATGAAAACAAACTCATCATATGTTGTTGAATTATTCCTTTGTTTGTTTCAGGTAGGAGCTGGGAAAGTGCCCTGCAGGCACCTACTTTGACAGGCGGGGGCCTGATGACAGAACAATGTTGACAAGAGATGTATATCATCCTTGAAAAGTTACTCATGGACATACATGCATGAGAGAGAGAGAAAGGGAGAAACTTACACATCCATGCCAATTGCTTTGACAGCAGCATAGAGAAAGTGCTCAAGAATTCCATGGCTGATCTGTATTATATTTGTAATGCTTTTAAGATATTTCCAAGCGATTTAAATTTAAAATAGATAAGGAAATATTGCAATAGTTACCACAGAGGAGAATTTAGAAACTGATGAAAAGATACGAGAATAAAGAAAGGGATTTTCATGTACATCTGCAACACAACAACAGCAACTGTTCACTGATGAGCGAAATGAACACATCTTATAATGCAAAGGAAGGGATTGCAGGGGAAAAAAATAACCTAATCCAACATCTTCAGTGATTATTTGCTCCAGAAGGTTTCCTAAGCCAACTCTCATTGATCCTGAATCCTGTAAACTAAAATTATTCATAGTATAGCAAGGTGAATCCACTCAAAAAAGGAATTGTGTATCATTCACAAAGTAAAGAAGCAACACCAAGCTTATCAGAGCCTTACCAAAGCACAAAAAACTACACGGTAAATATAAATGACATCTTAAAAAACAAAAAAGCACAAACCTCTGCTTCAAGCAATTGTTCTGAAAGAGAAACCAGAGCAAATAGAGTAGCCTCCCTTATCTGATAGCAGATGCCATGCCATTTAAAATGAAAAATGAAAAAACAAATAGTTAACAGACAAGAATTAAATGAACATACATAGGCAAAATGCTTTCTACTTACTCTCCACCAATTTGCAGAACCAGCACCCTTTTCTCTTTGAGACTCACTAAAACGTTTTTTTGCAGCATCAATGATGGCACTTATTCCTTCTGTACCACATGAATTCACCACTTCTTCAAGCAAAAGAGCACCTGGAAAGAAAGAAATTGAACTTTAAATGGAAAACCCAATTTTGCAACATTGAAGTACATCAATAGAACAGAATTATGATAATGCAGCATCAATGATGGCTAACAATTTTCATATAACTAAACCATTAGCTGACGCTAACAATTAGACCAATGCTGTAAAATCCAATCTTTAGTCCACAAATTTATGGTTGCCATTAGATGCGCTAGCTACCATGTGAGATGCCTAAACATACCAGAAATGCGACAGCTACAGGTAACATCATCCTCATCAGCTACATATTGGTTTGCATCCATTGACCAAGTATGAACCTAGAGAAAAATGGCAATTTAGAAACAACAAATGACAATAGAAAAGGAACTTCTAACTGAAAATTTAAATAGAACAAAAAGACATGAAATTTTAAATAAGTTGTAAAATAAGAGGAAGATTACATCCCCAAACAGAAGAGGAAAAAAAAAAAGACATTAGATCAGATGACAACCTAGGGGCACCATCATGACGAAGTGGATTACTTGATAGAGTCAAATACATAGAGAGACATTTTTTCTTTGTAGAAACAGACTTACTAATATAAAAGGAAGAAAAATACAAACAAGATGGACGAGAAGGCCAACATATCCAGGTTAAAAATATTAGGAAATTCATGTAAGAAAGACAATTTGATGTTCAGGTAATCTGTGCATACAGAATTTAGAACCGTGAAGGTGTTAAAGTTGCAAGCAATAAACTTAGAAGTTTATGAATATTAAGATCTGATCTGAACAAATCTAATACTCTTATGCTGAACCACAAACAAAAAGAAACAAGCACAAACATACCTGTTGTTCTGTTATTTGCAGAAAGGCGATGGTGTAATATGCCAGCTCTTTGACATTATTCATAATGACCTACATAAAAAAGGAGTACAATAAAAAAAGGTAATAAGGAACAAAAGGACAGTAGCGATGGGTTTCAAAATCTTTAAAGCATACCTTTACCAGCTTTGCGCTACCCACAATGGTCAACAGAAACTCAAACAACTGTACAGCAAAATAAATATGTTAGAAATATATACAGTGACAAACTATGTAAATGAAAAAGATCTCTTATTACAGTGTGAGCAACCACATATACGCTTGTAAGGGTTATTGGATTCATTTTACCTTGGCTTGCAAGTTGCAACCTATTTGCTAAATTCTTGAATTTCTTGTTGTAACAATCCATAGAAAACATTTAAAATAGAAAAATATTTCATTCACTTATTTGCAATTTATTGGGATATCAAAATGAATTTAAAATGGCCTATTTGTTTTAAATTGTTCCTCATTTTTCCTACACCAACCTGAGTTTTGAAACAACTCATAATCAAAAATTCAGTGAACCCAACTACAATTCCCCAAAATAAAATATAATCTGAATCATGTCCATCTAAACATAATGAAGAACTCAACTGAAATGAGATAACACCAAAGCATTCAGAGAGTCCAAGACATCAAAGCTATAGATACTATTTTGATATAAAGCATACTCCAAATGGACAATAAATCACCCAAAATAAATGTAAAGGAATTTAAGTGTATCACATGTGTTAGATAGAAGCAATGAAATCAGACTTTTGATCTATGACAACATCAAGAAGTTTTTAAAAAATATAATTTTGTGTTGCAATGTACTACGAGCACATAAAGCCATAGCAGCAAATGCCATTGTTATAATTACCTGAATGACAAAAGAATCAAGGCTTTTCTCAGAACCATCAGAGTCATATCTTCCATCATATGGATCTTCTGTACCTTCAATAGACGATCTCACATATACTCCAAGAGAACTCATAAAAGTTTGCCACAACGGTCCTACAATAACTGCAACAAACCGGGGTAGTTCAACACAAGATATGAAAACTAAATTTATCAATGGGCAGAGCAAGAAAATAAATGGTATATGTGATGTCTCATCCACTGAGTAATAAGAACGACTTACTCATAAATTCACTTTCAATAAGACTAGGAAAATTCTGAACAAACTGATTCAAGCACTTCAATACCTAATGATGAAGGGAGAAATAAACCATAAATCAAAAACTCATTCTACTCACAAAGAGTATACACATCAATGACAGATTCTTGTACCAAACCACCAAACCAACCTCCATTCTTATGCTCCAATCATCAGGATCTTCAGATTGCACAGGGTGATTCAGGATTGTAGAGAATTGACCCATCCACGGTTTAAGCATAGGAACTATTAATGCACTGGTTTCTGTCTGAACATAAACATCTTAATCTGTTAATTCATAATAAAACAAGCTTAAATTACCACACTTCGGATACTGGTTAGTTAATTAGAACAGATGAGAAAATACCTTATACACACCACTCATCACCCCCAACATGGAGATGCAAGAATAAACAATTGAAAGGGATTTTGTGCATAAATATTTGTCATACACCTGCACAAACAAATCCAACAACAGATCACACAGTACATTGAAGAAACTTCTTATTTCATGCAAGAAACCAAAATTCCACAAATTTGACGTTAACATGTCAGAAATATATATATAAAATACAAAGCAGTATCTGCCCCTGATGATACAACTCAAGGCAGGTGAGTGTTTTAGGTCCGGGGAGAGCTTCCCCCCCTTTTGAAGTATAGAAAATTTTAAATTGAATGGACAGAAGATGTGCAAACCCCAAAACCATAAGATGGCTCAGGTCCATTCATGAGATGACATATATAAAACCACCTAAGAAGAGCTCAAATAAAGGACAATTAAATAGAAAATAAAATAAAAGAAAGCCAACCTGAGGAGATGCTACAATTGTAAGCAAGCATGGGAACAAAGCGGGTACTAATTTTGGAACCACTTTATCATCCAAATCCACAGAGAGAAGAACCAAGCACCTTAGAGCTCCATGTACTACAAAATTCAAGAACAAATGTGAATCTTCAGCAGCAAACTAGTTAAACTACCAAATATAAAACAGCCACAACAAACAATTTCAAGCAAGACAGCCAGCCAGCCACACAAAGAGACGGTTGAGCAGATCATGAAAAAGAAAGGCTTACTTCCATTCATATTAGTTTGATCATTAATCAACTTCAATAGGTATGGTAATAAGTCAGGCCAATCCTCCGGCCAATCATAAACTGCTATAGATGCAACAGCCATACTAATTGCTGTACAGATTTTCCTATGAGAATCATCCAATGACACCAAAAGGAGTCTGCGTACAACTGCCTGAAAATATAACCATGACCTAATTAGATATGGAAGGACATTAAGGTATATTAAAGATAAAATTACCTAATGCATTGAATTACTGTATCATAAACATTACTCTTGACTAAAGGTTAAATGTATTATGTAGATCAACTACCTATTACAAAGTACTGAATTTCACCACTTTAATACCAGTAAATACGTGCAATGCTCATTGGTCCAAAGAAAAAAAAACGTGCAATGCTCTTTTAAATTAAAGATATAACAATTTTAAGTGTGAACGGAGTAAAGATAAATTTTAAGGTAAAGAGAAGAACGAATACAAAAACGGCTGAAAATACCTTCTCCTCATATGAAACAGCAGGATGTTCGAATGCTTCCTCACCCTCATGCCAGTGTTTCTTAATAAACTGCTTAAGGAGGACAGCAGCTAAGTAAAAGTAAAGTTAAGTCGCACAAGAGACAAAAAGAAACAAGAAAATCCTGCTGTATGCTTTAACCAGCATCCGGTTCTTTAAACAGAGAAATATTAACTAGAAGTCATGAAATAAGGTTTTTCAAAAAATTTCATTAAAAAAAAGGAGATAGAAAGCTCATGATGCTAAATAAAGAACCATGATAGCAAAAGGATATCTGGCGCAACCCTACTGGGAGCTCCCTGTTTGCTGAAACCTTCGATAACGCACTTCCGAAACCTTCAGACAATTAGAAACCAGTAAAACTAAGTGATTCAGTGATCCATAAGAACAGGGAAATCAATAAGGAACTCATCAACCTCACAGGTGCATTCACTGCCTATTACAGTGTTACCTTCAGACTACAATTAATGCCACGCATAAATTTTTTTTTTTTAAAAAACTTCATTTCTTTTTTCATTTTTCCTCATTTCAGCTAGAATTTCAAATTATCAATCAAATTCAAAAATAAAATAAAAGTCCAGCAGTAACGGTTGAGTCCACATTAAGGATCATATTAAGAAAAAAAATACAGCATTAGAGAATGAGAAAATTGAAATTAACGCGAGCGTTTTAAGTGCGGGACCTGGTTGCAGAGAAGCTTGATTAAGCGAAGCTTCAGCAAAAGAGCGGACCTCGTGGTTAGGGTCGAGAGTGGCAGACAAGCAATTGAGCAGCCATTGCTGATCTTCGTCAACGACAAAGTTGAAATTCGCCATCGCAATCCCAAAAACGAAAACCCTAACCTTATTCAAACAGCTGTTCAAGTAAATGCATTTCGTTTTCTTTTTTCTTATTCTTTTTTTTTAATTTTTTAAGGTTTCAGCCCGCGCAGCTTTTTTTTCCCGCCTCGAAGTGAATCGGAGACAGAGAGAGCAGGTGGGTAGTGGTTTTTGAAGTTGGTAAGCGGCTGGCTTATATAGGCAAAGAATCCGACACTAAGGGCACACCGAAATTTAGTTGGTGCTGCGCAGCGCAGATAGGGTTCGTAAACTCACATGGTTATGGGCCGAACGCCCAAATTCAATGCTATGTGTCCTTGGGCCGAGTTCGGACAGCAAGGGCAGGGACATCGCAGGGTACAATCGTAATTACATCACTTCCTTGCATCTGGAGTTAGGGTTTCCAATTCTGTGTCCAATTTTTTTTTATGAATAATTGAATAGTAATTCTGCGAGAATTTGGACAATGCCGGACTCGGACACGGGGGATATGGAGGAGGCTGGACTGCTCCCCCAGCTGGCTGCTATGGAGCAGAAGGCCCGCCAAGCTCTCGAAGAGAAGGTCTGCAGGCTTCAAACTGAGGTTACTAGTTTTTAACGTTTTGTTTGATTAAGTTTGGTTCTGATTATCTGATCACTGGGTTATTTCCATATTGCTATTTTTGGGTACCCTTTTTAAGAATTAATGGGCACTGTTTGAAGGTTTAGGGTTTAGACTCTGTATCAAACAAGAATAAGTGTCAGTTTCTTGCACCAATTTCTTGCATTTGAGCAAATTTTTCGCCTACCCAATATCTTATAACATGTTTGTTGGTGGGCAGCTGTTTGAATACCAGTATGATATGGGGCTGCTTTTGACTGAGAAGAAGGAGTGGACTTCAAAGCATGAAGAATTGAGGCAAGCTTTGGCTGAAACTCAAGAGACTCTGAAACGGGTACAGTCTGCTAATTTAAGTGCAATATCTGAAGTAGAGAAGCAGTGTGTAGACGAGATATGATATACATTTTTGACTCTGTTGCATCAAGATGCACTTTCTAGCCACTTAGCTTGTTTTTTTATTTGTACATGGTATTTATGGATCACTTTGATGCATTAATTCTCTGATTCATATATGGAATTACTGCTGGTTTATACATTTATAGTCACTGTTGGTTTGAATGGTATACTATTGTATTTTCTCGAGGTGCAATGGTATATAATAGCATTTGTTTACTAAAAGTTTATGCATAACAAGCGCCAATGGATTGGAAATATTACAATCAGGTTTTTTTGAACCATTAGTAGATAAGAAATTATCACATCAAATGGAGAGGATCATAAGATAAGAACTGATGCATTTCTTTTCCTTTTAAAGCGAGAACAAGCATTGCATGAGGAATCAGAGAGGCTGAAGAAGAAAAATGAGGAACTTGAGAGGGAGTGGGAAGACCTCAAGCTAGAGAAAGAATCAGTTGCAGCCCAGATGAGGAATGAGCAGTTAGCCTTATCTGAAAAGGCCCAATTTGAGCATAGTCAAATGGTTCAAGATTTTGAGTCAAGAAGAAGAGATCTTGAGGCTGATATGCAGAGCAGGCAAGAGGAAATGGAGAAACACTTGCAGGAAATGCAGAGAGCGTTTGAGGAGGAGGAGAATAGAGAACATACTAATATCAATTACTCTAAGGGAGTTGTAGGTAAGCAAAGGGAAGAATTAAGATCTGAAAGGCAAACAATTGTAAAGGAAAGGGAAGAGCTTGCCAAGAAAAAGAAGCAGTTGGAAGAAGACCAATTTGAAGTGAACAAAGATATTGATGAGCTTTGTATGCGTAGCAAGAAGATCAAGCACCAGCGGGAACTGCTTATTGAGGAAAGAGCTCGCTTCCTTGCTTTTGTTGAGACGATCAAAAGTTGCAAGGAGTGTGGAAATGCGACGGACAAATTGATGTCTTCTTTCATTTAATTATGGAGGCAAATTAAGTTTTGTCTCCATTTTTTCCCTTATATTGTCTCTTAGGGAGTAAAGCTTTTGGAAAAATGTTTGAAATGCTTTCGGTTCTCTCACCCTCTTTTAGTACTTCCTCACTGACCTCTCACTGAATTGTGGGTTTCGAATTTAGAACTAAAGAGATGAAAATGTAAGCATGAATTACAGACTATACAGTATTGAATATAGATATGCAATATTTGAACCATGAAAATAATCTGGATACAATAATGGCGTCCCATGTCCATCTCTGGCCTGTAGATGAAATGGTGGAATACTAAAATGCATGTAGCAGTAGATCATCAGTGTGACAATAGAAGGCCAATGGCAAAGTTTCATGGTTATCTCATTCCCATTTGCTGCTAATCTGGTGGGTGTGCTTGAAATCATATGTCAATACTGCTAAGCTTTCTCCCTGTCTCTTCAGTACAAACCTCTCCACCAAAACATAACAAGCAAATTTCTTCCACCCAGCTTTAGTAGTACCTGTCCCTCCAAACTCTTCTACTCTCTCTATTCTCACTTGTCTCTCATCCCCACAAACCCACCCAACTCTCTCTTGCTCCCATTTCATCCTCTCAACAATTTTCATGCTCAATCCCACACTTGTTTCTCCTCCAAAACTCTTAAACCACATGAACCCATCACCCACACTTCTATCATCCCAAACAGCTTCATTTCCAGCAACAAAAACCACCTCTTTTTGAACAATGGCATCCACAAACACATTGCCAAGATTATTAACACTATGATCGCATCCGAAAATTTTTTCCCATCTTTGTTCAAGTCTCATTTCATAGAACATAAATCTTTTCATTTGGTCCTTTAACTTCAGTCCTCCTTCCTTGATAAACATGAAAGGACAATACCACTTACCAATAACCACAGCTTCAGAACAGTCATTCTGTATTGAAAAGTCAAAACCAGGAAGGCGTGCTCGTAGAGCAGAGTTGAGTCCTGGAGCTTCACCTAATTGGTAATGATAGGGTGTGTGCATCCTCACATTCCACCCTTTTCTTCTTAAGAAGTAAGGAGGAAAACCATCTTCAGCAACAGCCTTGGCAGTAAAATAACCCCGGTTATGCTTCCTAGGAATTATCTCAATTTGCTGATATATGTCTGAAGGGTCCAATGGTTTTGGTTTAACATCTTGAACGTAAGTGCCGCAACAGCAAGTGCCCATATCCTCTTCCCTTGAATTTGTGAATACTTCCCTGCAGATTTGTTCATAAATCAAATATTTATATGAATTGAGTAATGAGGAAATCAATATGATTACGAATAAGTACATACCCTCTACGCCTCCCAGCTCGCTGTATCACATGGTATTTATTGGAAGATAAGGGCTGATTAAGCACTGGAATGAATGCAACATTTTCATCATCTGATCCATATCCAACTGTTAGATCCTTGTTCTGAGGGAAAGGCAGGTCTCTAACTGAGGTATCTTCGCACAATCCACAACATGTAGTCTCGTACGATTCTTGGTCATGGAGTACAAGGTAACCAGAATTTGGGCCCTCTGGAGGTGGTAAAGACAGTGTCTCCGGGGACCTTCTACACGCAGACAGAGGCCTTGTCACATACATTTCTGGGGGTGAATTTGTTCACAAAGGACGAAGATAAGATAGTACTGAATAGAATACAAGAATATATATTTATAGGATTTTCTTGTGATAGAATTCATGAACTCATCAAACTCCTAAGAAGCTTCGTTAACACCTAGGCTCATAATACAAAAATTGACTGGTCGATTTTTAGCAAATGCCAAAAGTCAACCCTAAGCTCGAAAAGTCTTTAAGTATATCCCAAAATGGTGCAGCACCTGCTTGGAAGGTTCAAATTATTTATTCAAGTTTATTTGTCTGTATGTTATTGTCTGCCTGTATTACTCATCATTAACTGGCAGGAACCAAAGATTGGTGAAGACATTAATTATAGGCTTATTTATGGATTATTCTCTAAAATATACTTTTTTCTTCACTTTGTCTTTAAATATTAAATCATTTCACTTTGTTGTTCCAATTTTATAAATGACTTGATAAGTTTTTTGTTAATTTCATTCATTAGTTTTTGTTAATTTCATTCATTAGTTCAATTTTTTTCTCAACTGTGGGCTGACTTTTGATTTATCTCTCTACCAAAATCAACAATTTTATACTTATTTTGAAGCTATGCATTTTCTTTTTACAATCGTATAAATATCACTCAAAATTGAGCTTCAGAACTCAAACAATGAATAGAGTTGAGAGTGTAAAATTTGGAGAACAAAGTGTGAGAATTTAACTTTCAGAAAACAAAATGAAAAGTACGTTTCAGGAATCAAATCCACGAATATATTTCAGTGGTCGAAATTGAAGAACATGTGTGACTTGATCGGTGGTGCGTTGTTTGTTTGTCCTTTGGTGTTGTAGACTTGTAGTTAACACGACATCCAATTATTGTCCGGCTAAAAAAGTTTCAAATGTCCGTGTTACTACTCTATATCATTAATCAAATCAAATTCTATTCATCTTTTACAGCCATACAAGCAAGTAGGGGTGGGCATGGTATGACGTGGTATGACATGAACCTCATACTTATCCCATACCATAAATTTTTAACTGGTATGGTATGGTATGATATGGACATTTTCAAAAATGATACCATACCATACCAATGTTCTATGGTTTCGGTATGAAACGGTATGGTATGACATTATGTCAACCTTTTAAATTTTTTTTCTTTTTTTTTGTCCAAACATTCAACAATATATTTTTTCAATAAAAACAACATTTAACCACCTGTATTTTTTATCCAAAAGCCTAAAACATAAGTATCTAACAAATAGAATGTCTAGATTCTTTAAAAAGAGATCTTAAGCCTTATGGCTTATTTTTGGGGTTTAGTTTGGGGTTTGGTTTGGGGTTTGAAAATGTGGAGTTCAAAGTTTAGAACTTGAGTATTTTTGGGGTTTAGTTTGGGGTTTGGTTTGGGGTTTGAGAATGTGGAGTTCAAAGTTTAGAACTTTAGAGTATTTTTGGGGTTTAGTTTGGGGTTTGGTTTGAGGTTTGGGGTTTGGACTTTAGAGTTTAAGATTTAGGGTATTTTGAAGTTTGAACTTTGGGGTTTGAAGTGTTTTATTTTTATTAAATATGTTTTATAATTTATATTTTTTTTAGTATATAATTTATACGTTTTAATTTGTATCATATATACATATTATTACATATCCTTATTGTACTATATCTTAATTTCTTAAGCCTTAAGCCTTAAGGTATAGAGTATGTGATATAGTATATAACTATATACTATATCCTAATATTATATCATATCATAATATTAGGATATGATATAAATTAACTATAAATTATAGTATACTATATAGTATATAGCATATACCATTACTATATTATTGTGAATTATAATATTAGCCAATTAGGATATAGGGTATAGTGTTTACTATTAGGGTATAGATTTAAATACTTTAAGATATAACATAATATTATGNGATATAATCTAATATTATGATATGATATGATATAAATTATTAAATTAAATTGTAGTATATACTAAGTTATACTATATTTTTAATTATTTTTTTTATAGAAATGTTAATTAAAATATTTAAATTTAAATTTAATTAATGTTCGGTAGGGTATGGTATTGGTCGGTATTGAAAGTGAAACCGTTTCCATACTATTTAAGATTGATACGGTATGATTTGGTATGGTATAGGGATCGGTATCATTTTTCGGTATGAAACTTGACACGATATGGAATCGGTACGAAACGGTATAGCGGAATGAAGTGCCCACCCCTACTCCTCATTTTTTCACCCATACGGCTATACGGGAGCAAATCGCCTGTTCCTAATATCATTTTCTTATGATCTTATCCCGTCATTGATTTATATTTTTGACACATGCTCTCTTAATAATGTTAACTTCTATTAACCTATATTAATATCTTAAAAGAGAAATGATGTGTCGAAAAAATAGGGAAGATGACAAAAAAGATACAGAAATTTTGGAGACAGTTGATTTGATCTCCGATTATACTACATATTTTTAACCACGGTTAATTCCAATTAATGGTCAACAGGATTAATCTTATAACTTTTTAAAAAATCATATACGATTGTACCAATCCATCTGGAGTTATATTGGAAGATCAAAACTCTGAATTGATAAAACATAATTATATCCATATTTATTTTTTTTCTTGTTAGGTAATAAGTTACTAATAACATCTGGAATTGATAGACTTGGAAGTGTTGGATATGTTAATTCAGAATGTCATATCAGCATGTGCAAACACAGTCATCGTTAGCTTTGTGTACACCGTCACCAAGGTTTCCAAGACTGGCATATTTGCAATTTTTCAGGCGTCACACAATAATAAGCTCACCGCATTTCACTTTTCAAATGATTTGTTCCACAAAGTTCCTGATAAATGTCATCCCAGGTTCAAGTTCACAGCAAAAGAAGGGCTTCTTCCTCTTCTCAAATATCAACCAGTATTCAAAATCACCAATGGTAAGAAAAGATCAATAGAACAGCACTTGAAAAAATTGAAAAGAGAACGAAATTTTATTAATATACCAAGTCCTAACTGAATTACATGTTCTAGAAATGAAGTATACAAAATGACATATCCCACAGATTCACTCTCACACAATTATTTGACAAAATCTGGCAGAACAATTTTGACCATTTACAGCTTTCTGAAGATAACTGGAAATGAAGAGAAAAAAATAAGAACTAACAATGCAAAGAACTATAACACTGGCAGAAGGTGGCATCTTTCAGGTTTGACAGAAATACGAAAATAGCAAAACCAATCACAGGAGGGATATACTTAAGATCGACAAACAGAAGAATCACAATGATAGGAAACAAAGATGCTAAGGAAACCATTATCAAGCTTGGGCAAGCTTCTTGACTACTGCTGCCATATACTTCCCCTGATGCTCTGCAAGCGCAAACTCAGTTTCACTTGGGCCTCTTGTGCCATCACCAGCAAAAACACCTGCACCATATGGAGAACCCCCTCGTACAGAGTCCATCTTAAACATGCCAGCTCCAAAAGTATACCCAATGGGAACAAACAACATTCCATGATGTGCTAATTGAGTGATTGCCGTCCAACTGCAATAAACAGCAGAAACAAGTCTCAATACAATTTCTCATCAATTTGTATCATCAACCTTTCCAGGCTTTTTATCCATAACAGTGCACTTCAAATTTATCAAAACTAAAAGGAGAATTCACAGGGACAACCTTTCAGCATTTCATGAAGATGACATGCATACATGCATCTTATATAATGTACTATTTCTCTAAATATATTTGCAATTTGAACCTCACAACTTTAAGCACATTAACCCTGAAGCACCAGGACAATTCATTTCTTCTAATGCATATTGGAAACAATGTCACCTTAATTAAAGACCAGAGATTTGCTGGTTTGAGTTTGACTGCGACAACAATCTCACAGACTCCTACACTAACATGCATAAAGGTCATGGCAATTACACAGGCTAAATAAAAATGCTTCATTTTGGTAACAAATTAACAATAACTTCCATTAATCTTCTTTTTGGCATGACCCCCATTCATCTTCAAAGATTAGATAACATGCATAAAAACCCAAGTTTGCAAATCATATGAATAACCAAATAAACAACTCAATTCCCACTTCCCAAACAAAGACACTTGAAAGCAATAGCAAAGAAAGAGCCAAGAAATGAAGGCTTACGCAGTGGTCTCTTGGCCACCTCCTTGAGTCCCAGTACTAACAAAAAAACCAGCGGGCTTCCCAGCAAGACTCTGCTCCTTCCACAGCTGCCCCGTCGAGTCGAAAAACGCCTTCATCTGTGCCGCCATGCACCCGTACCTCGTCGGAAACCCGAACAACACCCCGTCCGCCGCCACCAGCTCCGCCGCCGAAATCACCTGAATATCGGGGTCCTTCGCCGGCGCCTTCATGGCCTCCAAGGCCTCCTCCGGCAGCGTCTCCGCCACCCTATACAGCACCCCCTCCGCGCCGTCCACGCCGTCCACGCCCTTCTTGATCCTCCTCGCCAGCTCCTCCACGTGTCCGTACATCGAGTAGAACACTATGAATATCCTCAATTTCGCAGCCGGATTCGGGTTCGGGTGCGATTCGGCTGCAGCAGGTGAGGAGTTCAAAATGTCGTGGTTGGGATTCGAATTGGAATTGGGATTTGAATTGGCATTTGAATTGTCGTCGGCGGGGATCGGCGCGTTTCGCGAGGCGCGCTGGGCTGCGTCGGCAGCTGTGGCGCCTGAGGGGACCTTCTTCTTGCTTGGGACACAGCCCCCGCCTTTCCCCATCAAGAATAAGGCTGTTCCTAAACGAGGATAAGAGCAACGTATGCAGCGAAAGCCAAACACGAATTTTAAACTTTGAGTTTGTTTGTTTCTTAGTTCTTCGTACAGTTAAGCAAACACTGGAGGCCAAAGAGCTTCCTCTTCCAAGTTCCAAAGCTTCCAAGTAGGACTGGTATTTGGTTGGAATCCGAGGAGTGTTACTTTGTGTGTGTGTATATCTGAAATTCTGAATAAATAATATGTTTTGCATTGGTTATTGGACACGTGCCGGTTTGAGGACACAAAACGGCGTCTCGTTTTGAATTTTTTATCTCTTCTAGTTCTTTTTTGAAGTAGCGAATTGGGGTCGTTTGGAATTATGCACAAAAGCATCTTTAGTAATAAGATGTCTCTATAAAGCACCCAACTAATCAATTTCTCACTCATCAATCATCTACCATCTACCTAACACCTCTTCTAGAACATATATAATATAGTAGGGATTGTGCTACAATGCAAGGCCCGCACCGAAACAGTGCTTTAACCCTAGATGTCCAGTCAATTGCTGTGCCTTAACGTATTTCGAGGAGAACTAGCTAGCTCTAGGTTCGAGTGGCATTTCACCCCTAACCACAACTCATCCGCTGATTCTTCAACATCAGTTGGTTCGAGCCTCCACTTAGTTTCACCAAAGCTTCATCCTGGTCGTGGATAGATCACCCAGGTTTGGGTCCATAAGCAATGACAATTGCCCTATGAAGACTCGTTTTCGCTACGGCTCCGATGGGTTCCCTTAACCAAGCCAATGCCTATGAGTCGCCGGCTTATTCTTCAACAGGCACGCGGTCAGTGCCTGACTCCTCCCACTGCTTGGGAGTTTACAGTTTCATGTTCTATTTCACTCCCGGATAAGGGTTCTTTTCACCCTTCCCTCACGGTACTACTTCACTATCCGTCACCCAGGAGTATTTAGCCTTACAAGGTGGTCCTTGCTGATTCACACGAGATTCCACATGTCCCATGCTACTCGGGTTAGAGCGTAACCTAGTGATGCTTTCAGCTACTGGACTCTAGGGTGCGACACTCTACCACTTTGCCTAGCAGCATGACGCTTGTATTGCTCTCCCACAACCCTGTTTTCACAGTTTAGGCTGTTCCCATTTTGCTCACCTCTACTACGGGAATCGCTTTTGCTTTCTTTTCCTCTGGCTACTAAGATGTTTCAGTTTGCCAGGTTGTCTCTTGCCTGCCCATGGGTTAAGTAGCAGTTCGAAAGGTTGACCTATTCAGGAATTTCTGGATCTATGCTTATTTTCAACTCCCCGAAGCATTTCATCGCTTACTACGCCCTTCCTCGTCTCTGGGTGCCTTCAGGAATTTCTGGATCTATGCTTATTTTCAACTCCTCGAAGCATTTCGTCGCTTACTACGCCCTTCCTCGTCTCTGGGTGCCTAGGTATCCACTGTAAGCCTTTCCTCATTTGAACCTCGCCCTTAAATTTATTTAAGGCTATGCCATCCCCTAAGGTGCTACTAAGTGGAAGGATCTTATCAACGTCCATGAATGATAAATCATAGCATAGATCGAACTGCCAAATCGGAAAAATTGGGTGCTATCATTTTGTATCGGCTAAATTCGCGAGTTGGAGATAAGCGGACTCGAACCGCTGACATCCGCCACAGGGTAAACTACTGCCTCTCAGACCTTCGATTGATTCTATCATAGAGGCCAACGATAGACAATAACTCCCCCTCGAACGCAACTAACAACTTTCATCGTACTGTGCTCTCCAAAGAGCAACTCTTCTCAAAATCTCAAAAGGAAAGGTGCTGAGTTGGAATCACATTCTAACTCAGGATTCTTGTGGTTATGGAGGATCTAGCTACAATTCTCGATTTGGATAGTTGCCGAGATCATCGATGAGTGAATACAGTTTTTTAAATCGTTTGATCTATTTACACGTAATACAGACAGACATATTGTAATATTTCTCATAATATACAATATCAAATTTCACATATTCGCCTTCACAAGTATTCGAAGTATTATAGAACCACTACTAATTTATTCATACTAAGGTTCCATTTGATTCAAGTTTTAGAGGCCTAGAAATGAAAAATCAATTACATTCCTATGTTTGGTAAGTACATGGAAAAGAAACCATTTATTGGCCAAAGGAAAATCATTTCCCTTATTGGGGGGAAAATGAAACCCTTGCTGGAGCTTGAATTTTGGTTTCTCTCATCTTGGAAAGCATTTATTGCTTATTATATTTACAAAACTAACCTTGATATTTTATTAAATTAATTAAAATAAATATTACTTTTGTTTAATAAATAAGGGTATAATTGAAAAATTATATTAATTTTCTTTTCTTTTCCTGCACAAACCAAACAATAAAAAAGGAAATAGTGGTTTACTTTTCCGACATTACCAAATAAGGGAATGTAATCTTACATTCCATTTTCCCTGGAAAAGGCATAGAAATTGATTTCCTAAAAAATCAATTGCACAAATCAAACGGGCTCTAAAAGTTACAAACTCTGTATACTAAAAGGACCCAAAATATATGATAGATTTAAGGAATTATTCTACAATATCGGGATCGGGTACCTACTTACACTTTTGCTCTTAGCCTCTCACACACAAAAATATGGTAATGAATTCCCTAGTAGCAGTCACCTGGCTAAATCCCAAAGAATAAATAATGAACCGAATTGGTCGATGTTGATATTGTTGGGAAAAGAAAAGAGGCAGAGGGGAAAATATTAATTTTATATTAGTACTTTATGCAACCATTCACATTCTTGAAATGGACTGATATGGTTGTGAAGAGGCAATAAAGGAGTTTGGAAAAGGAAAGGAGGGATATTCAAGCGTTATGGAATTTCGGGGAAACTAGATGAATCGTGTGAGAGCCGTTTAGCTAACTAGAAACAAGTATACTTTCAACAATTCAAAATCATTCACTCCAAGTTGAGGGAAATAAAAAAAGATTGAAAGTAGAAAGGCCTACTGAAACCCCAGATTGCACACAAAAAAGCCATTGCAGAAGCCATAGATGACTTGCTATAGGAGCCGGCTGTAGACGGTATCATGGCTAAGAGAGCTGATGCTTTTTTATGAACGAGAAAAACACTTGGTTTTATCTTGTTCATTAGACAAATAATAATTAGACTCTTAGTATAATAAACCATGAAAATGATTCATGAAAGAATAAAAAAGTCTAGCATACACTGCACCTTATGTTGGCAATAAATAAAGATAAGGCCTCCAATTAAGAGATTACTATTGCAAAATGCAAATACTTGTCAATTGAGGTACACAAACATAGATCCAATCCAAACAGGTTCAGTTTTACACCACAGTGACAGACTGATGGTCAAATTTACAACTATACTACTGGAAAATGAGATTTCTCTAAAAATGGTATTCGAGTTCCCAACCTTGGTACTAAAAGTTTTAGCAGATAATCCATTTCTACAGGCCATTAGAATTGTCAATCCTATAATACATCTCACTTGGGATTCCTAAGAACAATGATAACAGAATCTCCACGAAGAAACATCTTACTGATGAATCTATCCTTGTTAACAGGTTGGGCTTTTTTCTTGCCTTTTCCAGTCTTTGGTACCTGCGTAGACAAATAAAAGATTTAACATAAATATCATTAGAGAAAGGTTGATGATTGATGAAGATCAACCAGACTGCAGCCAAATGAAAAAAAAAAAAAACAATGATGAAAAATACCTCAGTCCACATCTCCCTAACATTTTCCAGAACCATGTTGCAATGCCGATCAAAAGCTCTCACACGACCAAGAAGCTTTCTGTTATTACGACAATTGATGAGCACCTGTTTGCACAATAAGAACCAATTTCACTTAGAATACTTGCCCTTGGTATGTAAAGCCTTGATACAAAGAGAACTATACAATTATAAGAAAGCGTTACCTGAGTATTATTTTTGACACTCATCATGAGAACAGACAGTGGTCCTGTATTAAATTCCTCTTCCTCATTCTTGGCAACTTGCTGCAGTCATGTTGGATAAGCATTAACACAATTGATGATATAAATAAGAATAAATATTCTGGTTTAAAGGTTTTTGAATAGGAGAAGGAAAATATAGTCATATGAGACAATGCCCTAGACACCAGAGACATGACTCTCAGACATTTGGTTTTATTTAGCTGGAACAGTAAATGGGTAAATTGTTTAGCAGTCCATTAGATAATTGTAAAAAAGAAACACACACACAAAAAGACATTGAAGCCATGATAAGATTAAGAATGACAATTCCATGTGAGAATTATATGTTTTCTGATACATCAAACAAAAATGATTAACTGAACTACAAAAAAATTCTGGGCTCAACCAGTATCCATGCACCAACAATGTACCCAAAATATCAAAGCATACAAAAGTTTTAAAGTTCCAAATTCTGGAGAGTTATTCATTACAACTGCAAATGACAACTCCAAGAACTTTTTTGTTATAAAGTCCAAATTCCGGACAACAAAAATCATTTTACCTCAATATCATATAAAACACAACATCTAATGGTACAAAGAGACACATAATAAACATGCACTAAATTAGCTTGAGAGCAGTATAACTTACATCTTCCTCCACTGGCCGGCTGGAAAAGGATAGGGAATAAACACAAAACAAAAAGGGAGCGTCAGTATTTCAGTGAATAGCCAAAGACAATTGCCAATTTGACATATCAAACCAATCATACCTCATTTTGAACCAACAGGTAAATTTCTAAGGCGTCCTTAATCCAAAACCTGAATATCAACCTGGCAAGGAACAGAGCAACCAATTAAATCAAGTTAATCAGAGTCTTATGTAGTAAATAAATGACAGACACAACTATAACAGCAACCAGGCAGAAATATAAATACACAGGGCTCAAATAATATAAACCTACAATAATATAACATAAAATACTTATATTTAACGTGTCATGCCAAAACTAACTTGCACAGGTTTATAAATCAAAAACCTTAACAACCAAAGTAACAAATGTTGCATACAAAAATCTAGGATGCATTCTAAAATTTTTAATACCAATGATGCCCAGTGAGTTTAATTACAAATTTATTTAGCAGTTATGACATAATAGGTTCAAGCGTCACTAACAAATAGCCCATAAATAATAGAAAAATAACTTAATAGTCTAAATTAGGTCAAGCCTCTTCAGTTCAGGTCTCCAAAAATTTTCCGCATGGAGCATCTTGGAAGAACGAAAGTTAATTGTCGATCATCATCAGAGGCAATACAAAGTTCTCTAAACCACCACGATATTAGAAAACCTTGTAACAGAGCATTTAGCATACAAATATACTATTATGCAGTTCTGATTTAAATTTTAAACCTATCATCAAATCTATGCATAAATCACTAAATCAACAGAAATGACGAAATATATAGTCTTTTCTGAATATAATCATCACCTTGGAGTCGGCAGAGAGAGTATGCTGTGTCGTCGATCAGTTAGGGTTTCAACCCAAACAGGGAAGACAAAGAAGTGAGAGGAAGAGAGAAGTAAACGGCTGCTGCGTGAGAAGTGTAGGAGAGTTAGGGTTTCTAACCTTCTAGTGCCCGATGATGGCGGCATTTGGCGGTTTGGACTTAAAACTTAAGTTAGTAAAAAGCCCAGTAAGAAGAATATGAGAACCCAGCGGCCTTTTAGTATGTAAGCCCAAATTAGATGCCCAAACCTTCATTACCCACTTGGCAAGTTAAGCAATATACTTAAGGCGCAGTCTATTCCGAGTTAGTCACTCTTGGCCCATTCAACAATAATTTACTAAAATGTTTGTATTATTTCGATGGCCAATTACCCAACTCTTTTATATATTTATACTATTTAATAATAGTCTACCAAAATAACACAAACAGTTTGGTAGACTATTGTCGAATGATCCAAAGATAATTAATTTAGTAATTTAAGGTGATCGGAATAACTTGGGCCTATATTGGCCATAATAGTCAAACTTCAATTTAATTGAACTTCTAGGCTATTTTGACCCATCACTTAGGTCATCTAAGTTTTAGGCCCAACCCATAATAATTAGTTATCCAAACGTGAAATGTTAGCAACATTTCCCTTTATTTACATTTCTTCCCCATTCTACAATATAACATTATAGTCAAAACCATTCATTTTTTAAATTACCTTTTAAAGATTATTTATGTAAAATATTAACTAAATCAAAAATAGTTTAACCATATCTAACTATTATCAAGGAAATAAACAGTTTTAGTAAAAGTTAGATTCATCGTTTATTTATTCAATAATAGTTAGATAACTAAACAATTTTTTATCTTATTGAAATTTTATATAGATGATCTTTAAAGGGTAAACTATAAAATGAATAATTATGATAATAAGATTACACTACATAATGGGTGGGAGAAGAGAGAAAGGTAAATAGTATTCCTCTACTCAAATGAGTTATACTTTATCCACATCTTCTATACTATAGGGTTATCAATAACTAAAAAAATTAGAAATTTTTTAAAGCCAATCCTTTGTTATTTTCATTAACGACTTTTAACCATATTTTTTTAAGTTTTAGATATTTAACTAACGAGTAGTGCTGGAACCCTATTAAGTAGTGTTGAGGGGTGTTCAAGCACTTTTAGAGGAAGCTCGAGTACCATTTGAGGGTCAAATTTTAAAACTAAAAAAAAAAAGTTTAAATGTCTTTAATTGACTCAAATTTGAGATTTTTTTCAAATTTCTCAATAAATTAAGCTAAACTTTTAGATTTTCTTTTTTACTTTTGGAATTTATTTATTTTAAGTTTCTATGTGGGTTAGGGTTATGTTAAAGCTATCTCAATTCTAATAGCCATTCATAGTTTTAATTAGCAGGTGGGGGTTAAAATTTTGGAATCATTCTATTTCATTTTACATTAATTATTTCTATCCAGGCCAATTGATAGAAAGATTTCCGAATTCCGATCATGCATGCATGAACCTAATCTAGTGAGATTTGAGACAAAAACTAATAATGCATGTAAACAAAACTCGCAGCCACCTGACTAGATATGCCCTGGATAAAGTGTGGCAACAGGCCTTCCTATAATAAGCTGGGCCGGACAGTTCATTCAATCAGGCCCATGGTTTTATAGTTTACCGCTCTCTGAAATTTAATTGGTTTCTAATTAAAACTATTTTATATATACGTTAGAATTAAATAATTCAATCGGATCGATGCAGCATTTTGAATGGCTGAGAAAATAGTAATTGCCCCTATATAGCCTTTTGACAAATCACGATTTGAATTTAGGGAATTTCAATGTAAACAGAAAGTGAGCTCGCTCAATTGGAGGGAACCTCCGAGTCTCCTACCATTCATAATATAGTTGTTTTGTATAGACATTAAAAGTTTTTTTAAAAAAATAAAAAATTGACGCTTTCTTTTTATTTGTGTAGTAAGCAATAAGTAAGATTGGATTTGGTTTGGTAACCGAACCAATATGCTCAAATTGACTACTGACCGATGGTTATTAGAATGAATATTTTTGAAACCGTTATCGAACCGTCCAAAGTTGATTATCGATTGCATTTGGTTTAGTAACCGAACCAATATGCTCAAATTGACTACTGACCAATGATCATTAGAATGAATATTTTTGAAACCGTTATCGAACCGTCAAAAGTTGATTATCGACTGAATCAATATTGGTCAATTTCAGGAGCAGACACAGGACAAAAATGGGAGAAGAAGAAAACAGATGGACTTAAACAAGATTCATAAACCTTAATGCCTCCTTCAATTAACCTTCTTTACAATAACCACTTATCATATGATACCACAAGCTGGATCGTTGGGATGCACTTTGTTGTTCTACATCTCTACAATATATCATTCCTTCTGCCTGGCTCATTACTCCATTTTGAGCATAAGATGTTGCTATCGTGTTGTAAGTAATAGCATCAGGTTTCATTCCAGAAGCTACCGTCTTATACATCATATATCATGCCTCCATAATGTTCTTCTTCTTACACTATGCCTCCATTCTCTTTCCACCTGTGATATTATAACAAACAAGACTCATGCATAGATGAAGACGCAAATCGAGATGAAACTGCAGAAGTTGGTGGGTCTGGTGTATGATGCAGAGAAAGAGATGGTACAAATTTCAAAGTAGCACTTGGGAAGCCAGCGAATACTCGGTGAGTCACGAGCTCTTGGTGAATTTGGCGAGCTTTCGCTGAATTCGGCAAGCTCTCAGTGTATTCGGTGAGCTCTTAGTTCGGATTCGGTAATCGTCGATTTGGGGAACTAAAAACCGTTGTGAAACCAAAAATATTCATTTCAATTATCCTATGAACCAAAATTTCAATAAAAATTACCCCACCGATCGGTTCAGTTAATTTCGATCGGTATGTCGATTTGGTCGGTTAAAAATCTCACCCCTAGCAATAAGCACCAAATTAAGAATTTGAAATTTTGAGAACAATTGATAGAATATAGGGTGATTTAGATATTAGTCCATAAATTGCTCTTTTTCAGAGTCTAACGCCATTACTTCCTTTTTTACTACTTAAAGTCCATGTTCAAAACTCTACTGCATGTAGGATAACAATATTCTATTAGATATCTACTATTTACAAATTGTGCCATTATTTAAATAATATTTGTTTTCATATTGTGTTCTTTAATTACTGTTAATTCTCTCATTAGAAAAAGAATCTACTTAAATTCATTAAAATGCTTAATTTCAGGCAATCTTTAGGGTGTGATATATATATATATATATATTTGTTTTCATATTGTGTCTCTCTATAATTACCATTAATTCTCCTATTAGAAAAATAATCTACTTAAATTCATTAAAATGCTTAATTTAAGACATTTTTAGGGTGTGATATATGTATATTGAAGGGTGTTTATTTAATTTACTATAAAATATACCCAAATTACACAATCTCACGGCATTAGAGGAGGGTTTGACACTTAATGATGTGCACTGTACAACACCATAAAATGGACCAACCACAAAACAAAAAAACAGGAGTAATCTCAATTCTCAATGTACTAATCATCTTATTATTATAGTAGAGTACTATTAATTGTACCAATTAGACCCACATAAGTGGGCTCCACACATGTGAACTAATTTCCATCATAAAGTAGTAATAATAATAAAAAAGACACATTTTATTATCACAACTTTTATATATTGTATATTGTATATCAATTTATACCATATTCGCAAAACAACATTACCTTTCATTTTTATACCTATGTCTTCGGATCTGAGGACACCTGAGGAGCAGTCTAGAAAAAATTTAATTTGATTCCCCGAGTATCCATACCTACACCAACAGTACACACCACACAGCCGCTTCCACATTGTAACACGTGTACAGAACAAGCATATGTAGAACCCTTCAGAATTCAGTACTATAAAAAGCCATAGCAGAAAACATATATATATACTAATAGGACAACATGTGCAAAAGCCAGAGGTAGTTCAACAGTTTTGCTTGAGGTAGAGGAAGAAAGCCAAAGCCAGCTTTAATGGAATCCGGCCCTAAAAAGACTCTGAAACAAAATGGTACACAACCAAGGGACCATGGAATGCCACATACCACTATCCACAATCTCCTACAGTAGTTTCTCGATGTTTAATTAATTATTAATTAAATGATGATGTGTCTAGATGAAGCCTGAAGGTGTTCACTGTTAATTAAGATTAGAATATTTTGGTCTTTAATATTTACTAGTTAATTAAACCCCTCAAAGATACTGACTTAGCTGTTGTGAAGATTTCTTGCTTTTAAGTATGGGGAATAATCCTAGCTTTATGTTATGTATACGTGTTGGTGTGGACCTAGCCTTATCATACACATTAATTAGCTTTAATTTAATTTATAAATTATGTAAGTGACAAGCCCAAAGGTTTGGCTTCCAATAGCAAAGATCAAAAGCTAGCTAGCTCTCTCTCTCTCTCGCTCTTTATGGGTTTCTTTTTAAGTATTTGACTAATGGCTTTTTCACCAACGGGTAAGATGTGGGTTAGGTTTAGCCAATTGTGTCTATATAGAAAGTGCTATTCTAAACCATGATTTTAGAGCCCCTAATATAATACTCACACACTTAGGTCATAGTCCGCCTAAAAATGGCCTAAATTAAGGCGTAATTCATGGGTTTGTTGAAATCAATGTTTCAATAAATTAATTAAAAGTGTTTTCAGTCATTTGCTCTCTCTCTCTCTCTCTCACAGCCATGCGTGAGTTAGAATATTTGGCAGCAGGCAGTGAAATTAGGCACACACTTAGAGGGAGGTAGAGAGTGTGTGGTGGTCTTACTTAGTAGGGGTAGAGGGAAACATGGAAGGTTACTGTGTGTGGCATATACAACACAAACAAACTTGACCTTAATCTTGATGACACTTAATATTCACACGATTCCCATCCAATTAAGCAGCTTTATGCTTTATAGAATTAGACATGGTGTAGGTCCTCTAATTATAAATATATATATATATATATATGTTCTTTAATTTGTTATGCAAATGGGATATATATACATTGATGGGGATTAGCTAAGTGGGCGCCTAGCTAGCTAGCTACTAAAGGGTCCATCATTTATAGTTACATATGGTGTACACTGGAAATCATTCTAGAGAGTATCTTTCATGTAAAAAATGATTGGTGGTCAGTGATCACTAATTTTGTGGAAATAAATTAAGTATATATATATACTATTAATTAACCATAGTGTAAGTTTAGTTGAGTAGGGTTTAGGCTATGGTGTAGTACAGTATATATTATTTGATGTAATTAAACCAATTCATCTAAATATTATCCATAATCTGGCGCATATGCTACATTTAATTGTAACAAAGTTTAATATTACTGCCAAAAAAGGGTTGATCAAGAGGCCGGCCAATAATGTTCATGCCTCCCTTCATATATAAATATAAAAGACACACAAAAAGTTAATAATGATAATTAAAGGCATTAGGTCAAGCTTAATTACATGTACAAGTACAATTACATGTGATGATTGTATTTGTAAATGAACCATCTATAAGATATGCTGCATTTGTTGATCAGCCAATCGAACCCTGCGGGACCAGTACTGCATATTCCTTTCTAAAGGGAATAAAATTGATGAAAGTAATGTATAGATCTATGCTGACAGATATAAAGGGTTAATGGGGAGGCTGAAATATCTGATTTGCTAAATTAATTATAATTAAAAGCTGAGAAATCTTAGTCACCACTAGCTGTTTAGCATCTAAGAGTTGGAAGATGGGAAACAAAGGTGGGAAATGTCGGGATAAACATGACACCCATTAGTTTAGTCTCGTCTTAATATTGTTGATTTATTTAGTCATAAAATTAAAAACAAAGTTGGATTAATTAATTATAACCCCCATTAAACAACTCAAAAGCTAGCATACAAAGGAATCCCTTCCACACCATGCGCATGCCAGCTTTGAAAGAATCTCTCTCTCTCTCTCTCTCTCTCTCTCTCTTGCTTGGCACTTTTGCTTTTCATCCTTATCCTGTCTTACCCCTTCTAATCCAATTAACCCTACTAAATTTAAAGAGAGCCTTGCAGGCCGGCTATCTCTCTCCCATCAAGTTTAATTTTCTTAATTTGTTTCTTTTCTTGCTTCAGAGAGCACCCAACTTATGAATTAATTAACAACCCACAACCACAACCTACCCCCTTCTAGAGTACTCTTTAAACTAGCAAATGAAGAAAGTCATAGATGTCACGACTCTCTTGGCCACAAAAACTTTCACTCCACCAAAACCATATACCAACAAAAACATGCATGCAGGAACAGTATTTTCACAGATATCAAGCCCAATCAATGACACCTCTTGACTTTGGCAACCCCAACTTTGATAATGACAACCCTTTGCACCATTCGTTAAAATGGGGTCCTAGCAGCTAAAGACAACGTTACACGTGTCATACGGTGGGGGCACTCTTAAATACTTTAGGATAACTTGCAGAAACTGCCATGGCCATTGAGTGATGAAATTTTGACCCAAAGGGAAATGCCCACAAACCCAAAACACCAAAACCATTGTATACTGTATACGTATGCATGTTAGTTGCATTCACTGAATGTTGCTCAAGTGATAAGGGTTTTTACCCCTTTAGGTAAGAGGTGTAGATGGGTTTGTATTGGATTAACATGTTCATAAGAAGTAAAAGAAGATAAGGCATAGTATGCATGTATACGTATGTGGTATGCCACTCCAAGAAAGGCTAGGATTGTTTTTCTTTTATCAGTAATGAATAATGATAGAAATCACAAGATTTTTATTTTATAATCATTAAATAATTAGGTTAATTGACTTTAAATACTAAATTTTAATAATTTTTTTAGTTTAGATACCAAAATTTAATAACATTTTAAATTAAGTACTAGTTGAAAAGTCAAACATAATAATATAGTAAAGGACATTATAATTCACAAATATTACATTATATGCCACTACAATAAATATATATATATATATATTACATCCATACTGTTACATTAATTTATACTATATTGTATTAAAACTAAAAAAAATCAATCCAATCAGATATTAACTGTGACTATCTTACAATTTAGTTGTGATTGTCTTGGTAAGTTGAAAAAAAAACTTACACCACTATACTAATTAAGTATTATTTTGAGTATGAGTAAAAGTATTATTTTGACATTTATTTATACTATATTATAATACAATTTTTCTTAAAAAAAATTTCAATTCAGTCACAACTTAACTGTGACTGTATCACAATTTAGCTGTGACTGTCATTCAGTCACAACTAAATTTGAAATTGAGTGTCGTACAGTTACAACTAAAACTGAAATTGAGACTATATTAACTAATTTTCAGTACAATATAAAAGTATCAAGGATAATTTTGTCAAAACTTTATAAATTTTATCTAAGACCCATCATATGTGGGCCAAAGGACAGTAGAAGGGCAAATTTGTCAAACAAATAAAGCGCAAAACAAATAGGCTGTAAATTTGTGACATATTCTAAAAATCAAGTTCATTAGTTAGTAGTGAAACCTAAAAACTATAAGCAAAACTGATTTTCTAAAAAAGTATTGAAATTAGGTATTTAATCTTAAATTTCTATAAATAATATTGTATTAATATAAAAGTCTATATATAAATAAGAATATTAGCTACCTTTTCATTTTTACATCTTATTCACCATTTTTTGTATTATTCTTATTCTGTAATGTAATTTTAGAAAATTATATTTTAAAATTACTTTTGTAAAAGGTTAACTAGATTGAAAATTATTTGCTCATATAATTGCTATTGACAAATAAAAAATTATATATTTAATAACAATTACATGAACAAACAAAATAAAGGATTTGAAAATGTAAAAAAAAAGAATGTAAGTAGCATTTAGTTGTTATAAACTTATAATAAATGAGACGGAATAATTAGAGATTTGAAAAATGACACATACCCCTTTTTAAGCTTAATTATTCCATAATTAGGGCCAATCAGATTATGCCAATTAGGCAATTAGTGAAAGAATATCCAAAACTAATTAAGGAAAATTGGGCCAAGTTAAGTGACAATTAAAGTGAGTGTGGTACAAATACGGCGGCTAGTGATTTCAAAGTATTATTGTGGCACTTGATTCCTTATTGGTGGGCAGGTCTGTAAAATTGGTCTGTCTATGAGGAGCTTACGCGTGGATGGATAGAATCTGTGGTCCAGTTAAACACTTGGGGGGGTTTTGACACGCGTAAAAGGTTCTTGTTGCCTCCATGTGCTCTTCTTTGGGGCGGAGGCTGTCCTTGTCACGCACTTTCAAAGCTGCAAAGCCAAAACCAATTGGCTACAATGCTTTTGAGCTAGCCGGCTAAGGGACCCCCATTAACCTGTATTGTAGAAATGAACTAAACTAATATAAAATGTCATTTGGCCTCTCTCTCTCTCTCTCTCTCTCTCTCTCTCTCTCTCTCTCTCTCTCTCTCTCTCTCTCTCTCTCTCGCTCTCTCTCGCTCTCTCTCATATCCACGTATCATATTTGGTTGTGTATCAAAATGGACTCAAGCTATAGACAAATCATAAAAGTATCATGCTTGATCTAGATATTTTACCTCTTCGAATGATGTGGTTTAAAAATGTGATTTTTTTATTAAACCATATAAATAATTGTGTGAGGTTCTTTTTGTTGAGAAAATAATTCGAATAAAGAATAATGTGTGTAATCATCCATTAGATAGGTAAAGAATATATAACAGAAAAAATCACACACGGATACTAATGTTGAGACATTTGATAAAATCTCATATTCTATTTTGGGTGGCAAATCTCAAATTTATAGAAACATCAATAATGTACATGTGGAATGTGTTCATTCGCAAAAATGTGTAACGTACGCATATGTGGTGAAAACGCCTCTATGCTTAATAAGTGTCTATTAAGACTAGGCCCGTTTGACACTAATTATTAGAAATGCTTTTACTAAAAAATACAAATATATTTTTATAAAAACTATAAGTAGTTCATACAAAAATACTTGAAAGTAGTTTTTAAAAAACTTTTTAAAAGCGTTTGTATAACTCAAAAGTATTTGTGCTAATCTAAAAGTGTTTTTAGCAATTCTAAAAAAAAATGCGAATGAACTTTAAATATCAACTATTCTCACATGGTGACGAGCTAGTGAACCTAAAATCTAATTGTAGGTATTAATAGGTTGATATGTACATGTCAATCTTACTTATATAAACAACTGATTGGATTGGATACAAACAAAATAACAAAAGAGGACTTCCTTTTGGTGCGGGACCCAAAAACACAAGTTTACACATCCTTGACATATTGCTTTCAGCTGCTATCCATGGACTAAAATTTACACATAAGCCTGAAGGACCGACAAAGGGGGTCTGGGGTTTGCATTTGTTGTTCATATACATGAATGTTCCCTGAACATTGGTAAAGCCATGCCACGTACTAGTCCCATTACATTCATTGTGATTTGTGACCACACTCAGATCGATCATTATCATCTCATCTCATCGTTTCAGATTTTCAGTTGGAGGTATAGAGTAGGTATGGTACATGTAAAGATGCAAAACCAAGCCTAGAGGAAAAGAAAAGACAAAAAGAAAAAGAAAAAGAAAGCTGGTAATGGATGAGAAAGGCGTCTCATTAGTCTGTAGTTTCGAGTACTCTGTTGTTTGATTGCGCGGAGGACAAGGGAAATGTTGCTGGTGCTTTCTCTTTGTAATTCAGTATCTTCCAAGACAAAATTTCAAATCCCATGAATAGTACCTGAAAAAGAGAAACAAGCTAGTTAACTACAGAGTAGGTTGATTTTCAACTTTTTTTCTTCCTGTTTACTTTTTTTTCCTTTTTCTTCTTATTTTATTTTATTTTATTTATAGATTATGGCTGAGCATAAAAAACTTCACCTAAACATATTATTAATTTTCTTTGTTGGAACTCTTTTCTTGTTTAACGTAGAATTAGAAATTATTTTTGCGTACGATAAATATAAATATAATTAGTCACGTGATCAGTATCAGAAATCGACTATATACTTTTTTATGCAAAAACGTTTTTTAAATCTCACATTATTATTTTAGTGTTTGAAAGTACTAGAAATCAAAGTGTCTTTTTATTAAGATATTAGCATAATTTTATTATATATTTATAAGTATAAATTTAAGGGTACATAAATCTGATTGTTCAGAATGATATATATAATCTACTAACTCTCTTACATGGAGAGTTCTATGTAAATTTAAGAATTTACTAGTCTCGTCTAGTGTGTGAGAGAATTTTGAAAAAATATTTTTAAAAAAGCAGTTGGATTCTAAATAATCTCTCGTGTAAATAAATGCAATAGTTTTTAGTTTTTGCATTGAAACTTATCAATCTGAGGACGGATCATGTGTTTTATATATGCCAAAAGACTAGTGTAAAGTGGCAAGTGAGAAACGTCAACAATGACGATATCTCAAGCAGTGGGCCTCAATTTCCTCCAACCGCCTCCAATTTTTTATTGACTTCTCCTCTAATACTTTATCATTAAGATCTCCATCTAAAACTTGGTAAAAGAAAGGGTCTCCAAGCTTTTTTTATGTAGGTACATACTTGCTAAGCAAACTCAAAGACACTGTAAAGATGCTTATGACATTTTCATTGTTCACTCATCTCGAGCCACGCATGGCCTATATTGTATATAAAGCCAAAGCCAAAGCTAAGCTAAGCTAAATGTTGAGGGAGTGTTATATGGCTTGGCTAATGGGCATAGAAAAAAGAGAAGAATACCACCCAATTGGACAACAAAAGTGATGCATGTCCAAATCCAGAGGCCAACCACACCCGATTGTTTATTCACATCGAGGTGGTCAGGTTTGGGATCCCAATCCAAACCAATTCGGATTTACAAAGTTTGTGCGTGGTTGAGGGGTTTTTAAGCTTTTTTTTCATGCCATATATAATTGCCCTATCTTTGTCACGTTAATTATCGAATTAGGAAAGCCTAACCCAACCATACTTCTCTAGGCTAAGCTGCATGGGTTACATTAATTAAATGAGAGAGTGTCATAATCATAAATTTGTGTTTTTAATATTTTATTACTGTTTCAATCATGGCCATCAAAACCCTTCATCATCTTCACATTTGTAGGGTGATTATGGCACCAGTTTGCATCCTGTGCGTTTCCCAATTTGCCCCTTAGTGCATGTGCATGGAACTGTGTAAGATGATCAAAGCACTCATCATGATTTCTTCTTAACTAATTTTGTTACCATTTCTTCTTAACTAATTAATAAGTGAAAAATGTACATAGAAAGAAAAAAGGCAAATATATAAGTTGTGTTGGGAGTAAAATATATAGTCTTAATTTATTAGCACACATTGAAAAAAGTTTTTACTAGCACACATTAGACCAAAGCAATTGAATTTGTTCAATCAAAATAATTAACAAACATTTTTAATAAATATTTCTACTTCTAATATTAGATATGCAGTTTACAATGGTTCAAATGAAATCTGTTTATACTCATTGTTGAATTTGAACAAATCTAGATCTAATTAATTAAGTACTTAAGAGGATATTTTATGTTGCCTCCTGACCATATTAAACTTGTTCATGTAAATTCTTATCCAAACAAATAGCCACATTAATTAGTACGAAATCAAGATTTTAAGAGAAAACTTAAAGCGCATTTCCAGTAAAATAGTATGTGTATATATATTTCTTATCAAGTTTAATTTGTAATCCAATTTTAAATTAATTAAGTAATTGAGCATCAATTTTCACAATTTTATATGCCTTTTTTCCCCTAATTACAAGGATATTTGAACTTAGAATCTCTATCCTTACCTCACCCATCTTATGTCACTTGAGCTCATGCACATGGGCTTATAAAATGACAATGTTTTACAAGACACAATGGCACATTTCAATTTTTTCTACAAAGCTAGGGACATTATTGTAACATCTCTCTTTTTCAAAAAGTTGGAAGCTTACATAAAAAACTTCTCCTTATATATAATATCCATGCGTTGTCTCCCAAGCCATTGAAGCCCCATCTGTTTTTCAGAGAAAAGTGAGAGGAAGAAAGAGAGAAAGAGAGAAAGAGAGAAAGAGAGAAGAGAGAAAGAGAGAAGAGAAGAGAGAGAGAGAGAGAGAGAGAGAGAGAGAAAGACTTGGAAGAGCGAGAGAGTGACAGAGGAAGTAGGAAAGATGATGGCAACATCGACCAACCATCAAGTTGAAGATAACAACATGCTACTCATCTCTCAGTTGTACCCCGATGTCTACACCCAAATTGTACCCCAACAAGGTTTGTACACCGAAACCACACAATTAAACTTTTCCAACTTGCATTATTTATCATCTCCTATATATTTCACTAAACTTAGTGTGAACTCAAATTTTTTTGTTACGTTTATTAGGAGCGTCTGCGGCGAAACCAAGGCGGCGGCGTAAGAAGAGCAAAGGTGGAGAGGCCGGTGCGGCGGCCAAGAAGAGGAAGCTGACGGCGGAGCAAGTGAATATTCTGGAGCTCAATTTCGGCAACGAGCATAAATTGGAGTCCGAAAAGAAGGACCGGCTCGCTTCCGAGCTGGGGCTTGATCCTCGCCAAGTGGCTGTCTGGTTCCAGAACCGAAGGGCTCGCTGGAAGAACAAGAAGCTGGAGGAAGAGTACTCCAACTTGAAGGAAACACATGAAAACGTCGTCGTTGAGAAATGCAGGCTTGAATCCGAGGTACAAATATATATATATATATATATTTATTTATTTATTTATCTATCTTTCTCTCTAGCTCCCTCTTCTGTTAATTACTTGCTTTACGTGAGTTCTACATCTTTGACTTTAATGTTGGGACCGGTTTAGTTTTGAAGGAAATCGAGGAAATTAGGATTATATACTATGTATACTAACTACTAAGTTTGTCATCTTAATTAATTATTTTAAGGTTTCAAAATAGACTGAAGTTTAGGATTTAAGTTTTACTTTTCTTTCGGTTTTCCTTGGGTTTCTTGGAAACCAAACAAGGGTGTGAGAAATAGTAGATCATTTTCTAATTTTCTTGTTATAGGGTTGATATATGGGCATCTTTTTCTTAGTCAACTATTTACTATTATACACATATATATTTGTTATATTAGAAAGAATAAAACTCAACTTTCATTCTGCCAAAAAAAAAACCCAACTTTCATTATCTTAATTACTGTCTCTCACCACTTCAGCCAACTCAAAAAGTTTAACTAATTATGTAATTTTTGGAGATAATATGTATCACACATGTGGCTAATCAGCTATTATTAATGGCTCTAATTATGTCTTATCCTTTCGAAAAGAAAAAATAAAAATAAAAAAGGACAGGGTGAGCCACTACCACATAGGCATATATGAACGTGCATGAGCTCTGGGCTCGAAGAAAGCCATGCCACCTTGTTGAGTTTTGCTCTGCAAAACAAACATAAAGTCGGGTACTGCCACCTCCTTAGACAGCAAAAGGTACTGGTGTTCCAGTCCTCAAGGAACGTCCGTACAATGTGGTTTAAGGTGGTTGGTGGTGCTGGGCCTTAGCCATTGGCCAAGACTCACTTAGGGAACATCACGTGACCGTCACGTGACGTGAGTATATGCGTCCAAGTGGGATATAACTTATATATTGTTGACGGTCGACTCTAATATATTAAGTTATTAACATTTGATATTTTGTTATTGTAGGTGATAAAGCTCAAGGAGCAACTCTCGGAGGCGGAGAAGGAGATCCAACGGCTCTCGGAACGTGTTGATCATGGTGGCTCCAGCAACAGCCCAAGCTCCTCATCACTCTCAATGGATCAAGCTAATATCGACCCTCCATTTTTAGGAGAATTTGGGGTGGAAGAATATGATCGTGTTTTCTACATGGCTGAGAACAATTACATTCCTAGCATGGAATGGATGAGTCTGTATCTGTGAATGTACTACTTAATCATTTAATTAGAATTTTGTAGATAGGCGACAAGCTAATGCATGTAAATTAATTGCTCTCTTTCTCTATTGTGTGCTTGACTAGGAATTTGGAAATTAATGTAATTATTATTAACATCTAATAACTTGCCTTTTGACTAGAAACTAGTTCATTTTAGTCACTTCGTTTTAATTTTTTAATTTGAAATAGTGTGCACATAATTAATTGGACTCTTGTGCATAGCTTAACTTCTCGAAGTACGAAGAACACAAGAAGATATACAGGAAACAAAATTTAAAGTTCTTTTTCTAACTGCATGTGTTAACCGTACGGTATCCAAATAGTTAACGTATTATAACTTTTTAGAAAGACAAAAAAGAGCCAAGATTTGACCCCCTAATCAAAAATAGCCATTCAAAAGAAGAGTTGGAATTAACTTAATTAAACAAAATTTATGTTTGGCGCCCATATGAATAAAGTCTCTTCTCAAAAAAAAAAAAAAATGACACTTTAAGCCATTTCAAGTAGCACGCAGCATCTCTTAATAAGTATACCAAGTGACCCTCTATATATATATTTTGAGAATGGTAATATCATTAAAAGAAATTAGTCATTGTTTACATCTGCAGCCAGCAAGAAAGCTCTAAAATGAACTGAATGATTATGTCTACAAACTTGTACATTTTATGAGACCATGATTCATGAATATATTGATAACATGTTAAGCATTAAAAAAGTTAGTCATTAATTGGTCTGCGATAAGGATGAGATTGAATTTGCCATTTTTAACCCAAAATGATTGAAAAATGTACTCCGTCTCAAAGCTATGAAAGTATCACAGACAAATATTATTGAAATGCAGAAAACTGTTTACATTCAATGAGTGAGTTTGGGAATAAAAAAGGCAGAGCTCTCCTCTTCTTATATTGTTCAGTTGAAACAGTGAATTTGTTGTAGTGAATATCATATATATACTATGGTGAATCAGTGACGAGTCCGAAGTGGTCATATTCCCTAGATCTTTTATATACTTTTATGCTTTTGATTTATATTTCTTGATATATGAAGGTGGTTATGTATTTTTACCCCTTTGATTTCTTGTGAAATTGAATTTACAATTGAGCTATTCTGTTTTGGATAGTTTTGTTCATTTAAATTTGTGCATCTGGACTAGGTTGAGGAATTGATATGTATAGCATCTTCTTGCTGCAGCACATCTCTTTATCTTGGTTCCATTTTAGATCATTGAAGGCTTTTGCACAGGTTAGAGTAGTTATATGGGTTGGTTGAGCATAAGGCCCATAGCATAAACCTTAAGTGTGCCTTGGGCCATATTGTGTTACCATGTCTTATCTGTAAGGTCAGAGAAGCCTTTTTGAACTTGCATTAGGTAAGTAATTACTTCACAATGAGTATCTCAGATTACTTTTCTTTTAGTTTTTATAAAATCATTTGATTTATATGTAATCATATTAAAGAAATCTTGATTTAGGTTCTCATTTGGGTAAGATAACTTTGTGAGTTGTGTTTTGCATTTTTGTCACAGAAGCCTTTATTGAGTTGTGTTTTGCATTTTTGTCACAGAAGCCTTTATCTATTACATGTTTGCATGTGAATTCTCTTTCAGATCCAAGTTTTGCTTTCAGCAGCTGCAACTTCATAAATTTCTTTGATTTCTGAATCCATATACTTAAATTTCTCTGTTTCTTCAATTTCTTTTTACTATAATGAGTCATTGCTTTGATCATTCACTTTTCATGAGTTGAGCAGTCACAGACTTGGTAATAAATTGGTCTGTGTAAAAAGGATGAGACTTTGCCATTTTTAACCCAAGAATGAGATGATAAAAAAGTACTCAATCTTGCGTACTCTTGAGCTATGAAAGTATCACAGAATGAAATGCAAGAGACAAACATGTTTTTTTTGAAGTTCAACAAACATGTTTTTTTCATGAAAAAAAGTTATATAAACGTGACTTTTTCTTTACACAATTCTTTTATGATGTTGTAGTGGCATTTATATTAAAGCTAACTTTTTTTTTTCACACAGTTCGTTTGTAATGTTGTCACCACATTTATATGAAGGCTATATTTAAGTAACAATGAGATGTGGACATTATTAAGATGAAAATAAGAGTAATGAATTTTGAAAAGGATATAGAATTGAGATATTGTGGGAAACTAATTTAGGTACCTTAAAAAAGATATCAATCTCTCCGAGACAACTTGAAACACATTTGTTACAACACTCCCTCGAGTTAATTATTCATGTATATACATTTTAATAAGTCCATAATTATTCATGTATAAACATTGCAGGTGGTAGCAATGGGTATGTCTTGCACTTAGGCAATTCATATGTCTGAAAGTAAAGTTGTGTAGTGGTTTGGCAATTCCTTCTCGCCGATTAGCAATGTTTGCATTTCCAAAACCGGTCGTGGCTGAACCCAATAACGGTTTTGCTGATGTTAAACTGCTCTTAAATCTATCGATCTTCGGGTTCAACCGGTTGTGTAGTGCTACTGCTCGTATTGCAAACTGTATTCAAAAGACAATATGTCATGATCTAGGTCATCCTATCCCCGTGATATAGCCCCACTCGGGAAGGGTTGATGAAAGGCCTCATTTTGTGCCTGAATTCATCAAGTTTAAAGTTATAAACCTAAAGGGAGGAGGAGCAACTACTCAAGGAGGAGGAGGAGCAACTACTCAATGAGGAGGAGCAACTACACAAGGATTGGGGACAAGTCAACAGTATATGTAATATCTATTTTATTTTTCTCAGGTTTGGATAATTGAACTAGACAGGTATGGGGAGAAAATATGAGGATGGATTTGGGAAAATTTTTAAAATACTCAATTAATTGGGTACGAGCGGGAATGGTATTGCAATCACATCACCAAACCTGCCCCGAATTAAATATATATATGTTTTATCTTTATAATGTAGAAAATATATAATAACAATAATAATTATTAGTTACTTTTTTAGATTTGTGGATTTAATTATGTCATATATTTTTCTTTTTTTTTGTCAAATTTGAATTTTTTTATTTTTTAGCTATATTACATGCTTTTAAAGTAAAATTATTTGTTTATAATTTTTCAAAAGTTAAAACAATTTTAACTAATGGAACAAATTTGAGAATTAGGGCCAGTTTGGGATTGCTATGTGGTGAGAAAAAGTTGCTGTAGCTGTGTGGTGAGAAAAAGCTGCTGTGAGGTAAAACAGTTAAATGTTTGGTAAACTGTGTTTTTAAAAGTGCTGTGAATCTTAAAAGCAGCAGTATAATGTTTGGTAAATTTTGATGTAAAAGTGCTGTGACTATGTATAATGACCAAAATAGACATAGTGCTGAAAGGGTATTTTAATTTTTTGTTTGGTAAAACAAGAATGCTTGGTAAAATAAGAATGCTTTCACTTGCTTTTTTTAAATTTAATTATGATTTTTTTTACTTTTATTTATGTTTTGTTTTTTCTAACTTTTATTTATAATTTATTTTCTAAGTTTTGTTTATGATTTTTTTAGTAAAAATTATTCTCGTGACTTACATATATAAAACTCAATTTATATTAATATTTTTATCATTGTATTTTGTTAATTAAAAGGTAATTATGCTATTAAAATTTAAAAATATTACTCTAATTTTTTAATGATAGGGATAAAGATTGTCATTTTTTAAATTGGGTAAGGGCAATTTTGTAAGTTATTGCAGCTTTCCCCCACAGCAGATTTTGAAAGCATCTCTTTAGTTGTTTTACCCCAACCCCCAAAATCTGCTTTTTCCCACCTCTGTTTTCAAAATAAATAGATTTTACTTTATTAACCAAACACCAAAAACTGCTTTGAAGTAGAAATAAGTAACTTATTTCCAAGGCACCTCAACCCCAAACTGGCTCTTATTCTCCAAAAATAAAAAATAGAGAAATTATAAATGACTCTTTTTTCTCACCCTTTTTATTCCTT
>QANT01005594.1:0-12212 GCA_003254885.1 Purshia tridentata | reverse complement strand
CGGCTTAGACTATAAAGGAAAAACCAACCCCCACTCCGGCCTCTGTGCCAAAGCCTTCTTAGTAGGCTCCTGGTTCCGCCAGGGCCGAGAAGAGAGGAAAACCAAGTCAGGCAAGCCAAGAAAGAAGATATTTGGTGTGCCATATATGCTATTAAACTATTTATCTAGACCATACATTGAAACAAAAATTTACCTAATTAATGATCCAAATTGACAGTATAGCAATATAATATATCAAATTATTTTGCAAGAGAACATATTACTCACACACACACATATATAATGGGAAATAATATTATCGTGCCAAATAGTCTGGCAAACTAGATCCACTACATACATGGTTAATTTGGTTGTGTAATATTTAGGCATGGAGCAATGACAGAATATTATCTCCCAACCATCGAGTGATTATGAGTGGGAATGAAGCAAGATACTCGCTGGCACAATTTGCATTTAGCAATGGTGAGATACAAGTGCCTGAAGAGCATGTTGATGAGGAACACCCAAGACACCACAAGCCATTCGATCATCTTGGACTACTGCATTTCTTTCGCACTGCTAAGGCTTATAACTCAAACAGTGCAATAAAAGCTTATTGTGGTGTTTGAAACAAACCTAGTGCCTCTCTTGTAGTGTTCTCTTCTTCTGCCTGTGTACCTTATGATGAATTATCTTTGACCAAAAAAAAAAGAAGCAAACCTGGTCTGATAAAGCTTGGCTTGTTGGGTTTTTTAATAGTTTAGTCATTGTGCGTGGCTCTATTTCTTCTATGTTATATATCTTCCTGTTGATATCAAAATGAAAATATGTATAAATAAATAGTGAATTTCATGAATATTGTGTTGCATATACCTTTTGTTGATAACTGTTTGGAAATTAAATCCAAACTCCCATCGTCACGCAACAAATAATAAATTAGATGAAGAGAAAAATAATAATCAAAGCCATGAAGACGGATAGACAAATAAACAAGCACACACAATCACACCGAGATTTTACGAGATTAGGCAAAATCCTGCCTACATCCTCGGGAGAGTTCTCTGTTCTTCACTATGAGAATAAACAAGTACAAGATTACAATTGGACTAAATCACATAACCCAATCCCAAATCCCTTGTACACCATCTTTCAATGTGTTTATCAAGAACCCTCTTTCAATGTGTTTATCAAGAACCCTAGTTCTCTCACCCAAGATTAATTACCTAATCTTGATCTCACCAACCTAGATTGTGTGCCTCCCAAGAACTTTCAAGACTAACTCTCTAAATTCAGATTCTATCTCATTCTTTGAGGGTTTCTAGAGCCTAAAGATCCTATTTATACACAATAGGCCTTTAGAAAATAAACCCAATTGAAATAGGAAGCTTAGAATCGCCTAAAACTAGGAAGAAAAGTGGATCCGAGGACCACATGTAAGACCGGTCCTCTACCCAAAGGACTGGTCTTCCAGTAGCTTGGAACCCCAAAAAACATGTCAAGCCCTTGTAGAACCAATCCCATGGCTATAGGACCGGTCCTCTAAAACATTTCTTTGAAATTCCTCATCCTTTGGTCGCTCCACCGAACACGAACCTCCTATAACCTTTCTAACTTCAACCAAACCTCCAAGGACATTTCCACGGCCTTGAAACACCTCCAAATGAGAGCCAAAACACAACACCTTTATCTTAATTGGATGGTTAATGTTCGTACAATTGAAAAATCCACCTAAAATATGTTAAACAAATTAAGCCAAAGAATATCCTATTTTGCATGCACGCGGTCGGCAGTGTAGAAAAAGTTGCCGAGAAGATGCAAATGCATCTTAATCTATATTTGTAGCTGATTTTAAAGTTGCATTTGAAATTTTTAGGTTATTTTGAGCTTGCATATGCAATTTTTAGAATTTAGATGAAGGTTAACTGTAGCTACAACCTTTTATTTGACAAGACCGCTCCCAGATTCCATCCTGGAACCAGGAGTAATCCTGAAGGAATCCAATATTAAGAAAAATCCTACTTAAACCTCCCCTGAAAAATTAGACTAACCCATTGGTAATGAACCTGTGAAGAAAACTTCTAAGCAATCAAGAAAAAAATAGGGGAAATTAAAATAAAACTATGAAGTTCCTTAAAACACTTTCAATTTAAAGTCCATCACAATGAGGTTGTCTGGCTTTGAACGTCCATATTTTTCAAACCGCAGCTCCAAACGGCACATGCCGCATGTTTACGAACTCGTAAGCTTGAGACCTTCTTAACGGATCCAAAATCAAAATTAAAATCTTACTCAAACCCAAAGTCAACTTTTGGCCTAATAAAATTAAATTAAAAATTCAAAAATTAACTTACAAAGTACGGGTCGTTACAATCTTATTTCCTCGACAAGAAGTTAAGCATTGGGATAGGTGGACTATGGGTTAAGTAATTTCTTTCTCATTTTGGCCTTCTACGTAAAGTATCCCTATTTTTTATGTTACAATTCAAGGATCATCCCTAGAAAAATTTAAATTCATTCAACTATTGATTAAATTGTCATTATTTTTATGTAAAAAATATTATATTTGTTGAGGAGCCAAAATTTGATTTACATTATATTTGTAAATGTAATCTCGTTGTGATTACACAGGGGCCACATAATCCATGTAAACTTGATTTTGTTGGGTCAAATTTTGATTTATTGACCACCCTTTTAATTGTTAGTGATTTTTTTTATCACCAAAATTCATGCGTCTGCCATTATCAATACCACTTGTAATCACTTTTGATGCTTCAATCAAATCTATTCGCTCACAGCCTTGACAGAACAACATATATTACAAGCACAGAGAAGCAAATTAACCCCAGAAACCATAGCCTAGATACACATAAAGATTAATCATGCAATAGTAAGACAACATTAATGGCCCTTAGCTTGAGATCAATTTTCTCAAACACCACAGTAGGCTTTGATGGGAAACTCTGATTTCTTTGCCTCTGGTGTTTGATAAAAATGAAGATAACCAATATGATCAAATGGTTTGTAGAGTAAGGGGTGTTTGTCATCAGCAAGCTCTTCAGGTACTTGCAGCATCCCGGTACTATCGTATGAGAATAATCCCAAGGAGTATCTGTCTTTCTTCTCTTTCAGGATGACTTGGTGCTCACAAGCCCGTATTCTGTCATTGCTCCATGCCTACCAAGTCAAAATAAAAGAAATGGTGGAATGTCCAAAACATATAGAAAAATGTCAGTCCATAAATCTTAGAAGACCCTTCAATTAATAGTATTTTTCAGCCTTCCGCGAATTAATTCTTGCTGGAGTTATAAAAAAAAAATTTGACCTACCGTGAATGCCTCGCTTGCCATGAATAAAAAGGATGAAGGTGAAGGTTGCACAGTAATCCACTGACCATCTTTAGTTTTTATCTGCAAACCAACCTGATTTTGGTGAAATATAGATGTGAAGGTCGGATCTCGGTGAGGGAGCATTCCCACATTGCTCTCATTCACTTGGGGTTTTCTGTACTTAAAGCATCTGAAGCGGTAAATGGTTGATGCCATGTGAGACTCATAAAGCCTCTGCACACCATAACTATCATACACCATTCTTGTCACCATTTCATGCAACTCTGCCATCAGCTTTGAGAAGGAATGAGCAGTTACACTAATTCACAGAAAAAAGAGTCACAATAGGCATAATATATATAGTAAAATTAGAAATTTAGAGTGAGTTATCAATCAAATTTTTAACTTTAATTTACCTAAAATGGTCGTTTCCTTCAGGCCACATCATACTTGTGAAATCTCGAGCTCCTTCTAATGTTGTAGCGTTATGAATGCCCAAGGATTCATAGAGAGGAAGGCACGAATATTGTAAATAGTTGAAGAAAGGCTTCTCAGTCATTTTCTGATTTTTAGTTTCTATTGGAAGATTGAATAGATCTTCCATCACAGAGAAAATTGAGTGGTGAAGTTCCAAAGGGACTTTATGGTAAACTGCTTCAAAGCAGCCATACTCTTCTAGGGCATATTGAACTTCTTTGCATGCCATGAGCCACGTCTCTGTACCAGGCTTCAAGTCTTCGTTGGATAAATCTATAACCGGAAGTTTGTGCTCAATGCCTCGAGACCCCATTAATTATGTCAGCAATTAATCTCTGATTCTCTCTTCAACTAGCCACTTACTTTGGGGAATTAGTGCACTCATCTTATTGTGACTTTATAGAGAGGTATCAATGGTCATAATGGAACAACTGGATCCTATAATATTTCAAAAACCATATATTTAACCCTAAAATGATAAATTTGGTGCTATGCTTGATAGATTTGACCTGTGTGCCAATCATATCATGTTATGTACTGTTGGAGTTGTGCCATGAGTGCTAGTCAATTTGGAGAGAAAGATCACAAATAAACATTTTTTAACAAAATTATTGAAATAATTCTGTATGAAACAATAAAAAAAAGTGGTCCTGCATTCAAAGATCATTTTTCTAAAGAAATGAACTAGTTCTCATTGTCAAGAAAACATGATGATTCATGATATATATCTACTAGAGAATTCATCGGGGAGAGGATCAACATGGAATATATAGTAGTCATGTATTCAACTTTTCCATATAATTTATTAATTAATTTGCAGTTGAATATATATACAGGGATTTTCTCTAGAGAGTGCATCTACAAATTTGCATATGTCTGAGAGAACATCGATAGAGCATTAGCATGATGTCGAAATGTGCTGTAGTCAGTTCAAATGTACTATAGTCGGTTTATGTGCTCGTGTCGGCATTATATCCATACTCAGCACTCGCAAATTCCCTCTCTAGAAAAAACGAAAGCGTTAATATTTAAAACAAAGAGAAAAAAAATACTTGTACTAATTTCACTAGCTGCATGCAAGCGCCCATATGGTACATAGGTACAATTCTGTGATATTCAAGCAAGATATATGTGGACAGCAGGACCACGAATATTTATATCGAGGCATGAAGAGATTACACAAATATTAATATTGTTATTTAGACAGTAATTTTCTCTTATCAAACAATTTGGTATATATATTATCTTATTTCACCGTCAGTTGTGATCATTGATGATGGGTGATTCAAATCAACATTTTATTTTTTCACAAAGGTATCAACCGAAAGCTCAAAAGAAGAGAGCATTTATCATCAAGGAAAATGATTTTGGGCCTCAAAATGAGGTACCTCAAAATTGCCTTAATGAAGTGGAATTTTCATTTCATAATTGTGATTATCAACTTCATATTTTAATTGTCACATCAGTATTTTTAATGACATAACTACCCTTTTAATTAAAAAACATATAAAAAATTGAAAAACATACAAAAAAATTAAAAAACATATAAAAAAATAAAAAAACCATATAGAAAAACATAATTGTGATTTATGTATGTTTTTCAATATTTCTATATATTGTTTTTAACTTTTTTTTTAAATTTAATCTTATTGTTTGTAATTTAATATAAAATTTAATTAAAAGGGTAGATATGTCCTTAAAAATTCTGATATGGCAATTAATTATCACGTGACTTTAAATTAATCAAACAAAATTACGATATGGAAATTCAATGTCACTGAGGCCATTTTAAAGCACTTGATTTTGAGGCCCCCTAACGCTCCTCTATCATCAATTATCATATATCAAATTTGAACTCAAAATTTCTTCTAACAAAAGAGAGACTAAATTAATATTATTAACAAATAATATGAGTGTAATTGTACGGCTATCAATGATAAGTCTAGAACTATAACTCTCCACGTTCAAATTAAAAATTTGAAAATAAAGTATCAGCTTATTTTGAATCATCCAATAATTTATTGTTATTTAAATTTCAAATTAAGTTGATAAGATTGCATTATTAGTCGCAGTGTCGCACATGACAAAACATATGTAATTATATCTCACACAATTTTCAATTGCCTAGTCGTACAATATCTCAATGTGATTTATATTTGACATGAACATGAGAACATAAATTATATATTTTTTTCGATCAATGTATCTAAATAAGTGTGAAGTTCACTGACACCCCCTGAGGTTTCACTTTATTCCACCTAGCCCCCCAGGTTTCATAAATATCACTGACATCCCTTGTTGTTTAGGGCCCGTTTGGCAGTGTTTTTAGAATTGTCAAAAACGCTTTCAGATTAATAAAAACGCTTTTGGTAGTATTTGGCAAAAATGTATATAAGTACTTTTGGGTTATAAAAATGCTTTTAAGAGGTTTTTTGAAAAACACCTGACATGTGCTTTTATCAAAAAGCACTTAAAGTGCTTTTGCATGAACCACTTAAAATTTTTATAAAAATTTGTATGTGCTTTTTTCCAGAACTGCTTCTAACAAAAGTGCTACTAAATAAAAACGCTTCTAAAAAGCAGTGCTAAACAGACCTTAGTTATAGACTTATTAAAAAGTTACTTTTGACCATATTTAACTGCAGTAATGTCCAATTTGCCCCTCAAAATAGTGCTGCCATTGCCTACATCATTCGACCCAGAAAAAAAAATTTCTAACCCTTTAAGCCAAAAAAAAAAGGATCTTCAAATCCATTTCTGTTGCGAATGGTACAGTTGATCAATATGCTGCATGTGACTGAGATCCTTTATAGCATTATCTTTACATCTTAAAATTAAGGCAAAGCAGCGAACCAGATGATCATATATGGTGATGGTAGAATAGACAGAACCACAAAAAAAGTACAATCTAAAACCATAAATTATTCCTTGACCAACAAAAACACATTTAAATAATTAATCAAACAGAAGTATGGCTTTTATCTTGTGAGTTAGATCCGGTCGAGTCTTTAAATGGAAGGTCGTCTTTGTCATACAATTCAAGCAGGGAGCAGAAGCAAGAGGATGGCTTCTAACATCAGAATTGAAGTCATTCACAGGGAAACAATTAGACCATCCTCTCCAACTCCTCATCAGCTTAGAAATTATAACCTCTCTGTTTTTGATCAACTTAACCCTGAAATTTATGTCCCACTACTTCTCTTCTATCCCATAAACAGCACTAGTGAGGTCAGTGATCACCATTCTTTGGTTGCTGAGAGATCCAAGCTTCTAAAAACATCATTATCTGAAGCCCTCACTCACTTGTATCCTTTAGCAGGAAGTTACCAACACAATGTTTCAATCTGTTGCAATGACAATGGGGTTCAATTTATTGAAGCCCGAGTCAACTGTCCCATGTCCAATATTTTGGATAATCCTCCTGATCTTGGTATGCTAAAACAGTTCCTTGCGACTGATACAAAATCCACACAAGCAGAGGCAGGCCATCTTCTACTTGTCCAGGCCAACTTGTTTGAATGTGGTGGAATGGCAATTGGGGTCCGCATTTCACATAAGATCACTGATGCGTTTACCCTTGGCACATTCATCACTAGCTGGGCTTCAATTGCCCTTGCCTCCACTACTACTGATCATCATGTAGTGCTTCCTGCAGCTGCAGAATTTGGGGCTGCAGCTTCTCTTTTCCCACCACTACAAGTCCTCAACTCACCCCCAACTACTGCTGTGGAATTTGTTAAATCAAAGTTCAGAACAAGGAGATTTGTGTTTGATGCCTCGAAGATTGCTGCTCTCAAGTCCAAAGCTGCCAGTGCCACAGTACCAAACCCCACGCGCGTTGAAGCAGTCTCCGCGCTCCTTTGGAAATGTGCAAGGCAAGCATCAAGATCAAACTTGGGTTCTGAAAGGCCATCCGTGTGGTGTGAATCAGTGAACCTGCGTAAAAGTTTGGGGCAGCCCTTGGCAGAAAACATACTGGGAAATATTTATTGGTACTTTGCAGCAAAGACTGAAGAAGGTGAAGAGGATGTTCCCAGCTTGGTTGCTAAACTCAGGAAAGGCATTGAGGACCTCAAGGAACACTATGCTAATGGAGTTAGTGGGGAAGATCTATGTGAAAGCATCAAGGAGTATGAGAACCTTATGAAAAGGGATGATATGGACAAGTATAATTGTTCAAGTTGGTGTAGATTTTCCTTCTATGAAGCTAATTTTGGATGGGGAAAGCCATCATGGGTGTGTTCTCCTGCTTCACAACTCCACCAAGTAATTGTATTGATTGATAGTAGAGATGGGGATGGCATAGAAGCGTCTTTGACCTTCAAAGAAGAAGAGATGCCCATAATTGAAACCAATAAGGAGCTGCTTGCTTATGCTTCTATGAATCCAACTATCATTTAGTACCAAAAAAACAAAATGCCTCTTTTGTGTGTGTGTGTGTGTGTATGTTTTTTAGATCAATTGTATGCTGGACCTTTGACGACCTCTCTTCCTTCTCATGCTTGTACACTCATTTTGTGGTTTTTTGTTTAAATTTTATCTTGAATATGTGTTTAGGTTATTGCCTTTTATAATTTGTTGAAGTTGGCTGTGATTATTTGGTTTCAAAAGCCATGTATAACTTCCTTTTATGTTGCCAAAGTAAATGTACTGCTTTTTAAACAACTTATGTTTGTTAATCTGGTTTAGTTTCCTGATAATTTGTATTCTGGGGTTTTAGCTGGTGTTATTTGAGTGTTGGTTTGCAACTCTCTTTTGATGCTAATAAGATTTTTCTTTTGATGCTAATAAGATTTTCTTTGCACTCTTCTGAACAAATGGAAATAATTAAACAAATGTAGACAAAATATTGATAGAGATGCATATATGTATAGTACAACATGTTAAGATCTTTAGCCTTCAGGGCATACATACTAAAGCAGAGGGATATTGTACATTATGGAGAAACAAAATTTGACTCTAGGATTATATTAAATGAAGGGTTCAATTTTTTTCTCCATTATTTTGACTTGGTAGGCATGGAGGAATGACAGAGTGCACTGTTGTGAGCACCAAGTCATCATTAATTCTATATCTTAGGAAGAGATAGAGATCAAAAAATGAGAATTTATCCTTATACATCGAGGAAGGAAGTAACGGCAAAAAAGACGGACAAAAAAGTAAATGAATGAAATCAATATTTAAAGTAAATACGATACAGGGCTGTGTCATTGACTAAAATATAATTTGTGATAATATCTAGTTTACCATTTTAGAAATTTAAATTACATATTAACTAGAGATCTTTTTTAATAAGTCCATTTAGACATTTTTTACCATTTTAGAAATTTAAATTACATATTAACTAATGTATAATTTTTAAATATTTTATTGACTTATTTGTAATTTATTATATATTAAATAATAAAAGTATTAAGAGGGGTCAGGATAGTACCACAAATCCATATAGAAATTAATTAGTGGATATAGAAATTAAGTGTTCATTTGACGTCATTGTGAATTGATCGCATCTACCTTTGAAATATGGGACATATTGTACTTAACAATAGAAGATAATTATTACAATTAATTAAGTTAATATATAATGAGAGAAAATTTTGTGCATCTGCCACGTGACTTAAAAATTAAACATAATTTGTACTTTTTATAATAAATACAATTTAAAATTAAAAAAGAGAAACTAATAACTACAATAAAGTGTAACTCTTTTATTTCTAAAGTTTAATTCTTATTGAGTTAAGATTTATTTTTGAATTTTTGTTGAGTTACACTTTGGTTTAATTTTTTTGTTCTAACATCATATATTAAGAGTTACACTTTATAATTTCATAGAATTACACTTTACTTTTTTTTTTAAAGATTTTTATTTTTATTTTTATTTTTATAGCTGAATTTTTTTTTTTTGTTCTTAAAAATGTATTTTGTGGTTTATTTATAAAGAACTATATTTTTTGTGGCTTAAAAATAAATATATTTAAAATTTGTGTTTATGACTTAAAAAATGATAAGTTGTAGTTTATTAATAAAGTACCCTATTTTAAAAGCCTCCGATCGCTTATATTTTTTAATGACAATCATGTAACACGGTATATTGTAACGAATAAATGACAAATTAGAGCTCAGTTATATAGGAAAATGACAAGTATATTAAAGCATTAATTTTCACAAATTAGAAAGATAAGGTATGAAGTTGAAATTGTAAATAAATTTGAGGTATATTAAATTGACATTAACTCTTATCACGTCAACATTTAACATATTCTTTAACATATTCTTTAACGGTAATATTGACGAAAGTATGAAATTGCAACAAATTGAAAAAATAAAGTATAACATTACAAGATTTTAAACAAGAGGTATAAAGAATAATTAGTGGCTGTGGGTCAGTTCCCACAGACGGGCGTAATGCTTAATAATTAGGGGGCAATCATTTTATGTATTTTATTTAAACATTATTATTAAAAATGATAATCATTAGTGGTCCATTTTCATTAAAAAACCAGTGGTCCAATTTCATTACAAAAAATAATTAGTGGTTCAATAGTTAATTAATTGATTTCCACTAATTGTTAACAGAATAAATATATCATATTCGACTCAAATTAAAATTAGAGGGAATAGATACATCATACATACCCATCTGAATATATATTAATGTAAATATTTATTAACCCCTAATTTAGAGTCAAGTTCTCTCAAAACTCCCACCCTACATTAATCTATTCCAAAACCCCCTTTTTTACTTAAATTTTTGCCTAAACCCCCTAGTCAATGGACATACAGCTACTATTAACTTTTATTTATGTAAATATTTATTAACCCCCAATTTAGAGCTAAGTTCTCTCAAAACCTCCACCCTACATTAATCTATTCCAAAACCCCCTATTTTACTTAAATTTTTGCGTAAACCCCCTAGTCAATAGACATACAGCTACTATTGACTTTTATTTTTGTTGTAATTCCGGTTGTGCCCCTTCCCATTTTGATTGCATGTGCGACTGCATCTTGTCTCGCGTGCAAGCTTAGTCTAGGCATCATCTCCTTTCAAATATCTAAAAAATTTGAAAAATGGGTTGGGTGCAAAATGTATAAGCCAAGGTTTGAAGTCTAGACCTTGTAAAAGTAAGAAGTACGGCCAACTAACTCAATCAAGCTACAACTTGTGAAAGAGTAATAGAATTAAATCTATTTATATACATTTGTGATATTTATATAGTTTTATAGATATTTAATTTCTAATTTTTCTAAAGGCCAAAAAAAATAAAAAATCTAATTTGTCTATTTATATTGCAAATTAGTGTAACTATTTTTTTTATTGCAAATTAGTGTAATTATTTTTTATTACAAAGTAGTGTAACTATTTTCAAATTTTTTTTTATTGCAAATTCTTGTATAAAATATTTTCAAATATTCATGAATAAAGTACAACACAAAATAGGTTTGACAAGAAAATTACAAAACTCGACATTAGTTACTTGAATTTATCTATTTAAATTAGATCACATGCCTACTTAAGTCATTTCCGCATGAAAACAACGCGTCAGTTATATATATATATAACATTTAAGCTCTAATGAGATACAAGTGTGAATTCTCTTGCAATGTTGTAATTCTAGATACATGTAATCTCTCTCTCGCTCACTCACTCTCTCCCTCTCTATTGCTCTCTCTCTCTCTCTCTCATGCGTCATATTTAACATCTCAACTCTCATGAAATACACATGTGAATCCTTTTGCAATGGGGTGATTCTAAGATAATGCATGTAATCTTTTTGAAATTCAGTTTTAGTGTAACTATATGTTTAAAATTCAGTTTCAGTTTCATTGTGACAGTATTTAAGAAATACAGTTACATTGAGCGCGCGTGTAATTGTATTTAATACACTTAGTGTAACTGTATTTAATGGCTTGTTATATTGGGAAACTGAATGTATGTGTGCGTTTGTGTTAGTGAAACTAAATATGTGTATTTGTGTGTGTGTGTGAGTGCATTTAGTGAAACTGAATTTGAGGCCACTAAAACTGAATTTAATTTTTAGTGAAACTATTTTTTAATGAAATTATTTTGTGTGAAATTGAATTCAATGTAATGATGTAATCATAGTTTTTTTTTTCTACTGAAAAATAATGGTGTGATTATTTGTAGTTATTTTTTAGTTTAATTGTATTTCTGAAATTCAATTTTAGTATAACTATTTTTGTAAAATTCAGTTTCAATTTTAGTAACATTGTAACTATATTGAAGTGTAACTGTATTGAAATACAATTACACTGAGCGCGTGTCAGTCCATGTCAGTGAGCGTCAGCGCCTGCATCAGAGCGTGTTAGCACGCATCAGAAGGGTAAAAGAGGTTTTATAAGTTTTAGGGGGTTTTGAGAGAGTTTTGAAATAGATGAGGGTTAGGAAAATTTTTTTAGTATTTAGGGGGT
>QANT01005591.1:0-41927 GCA_003254885.1 Purshia tridentata | reverse complement strand
AGAGAGAGAGAGAGAGAGAGATCTTTAGTCATCTGTGGTAGGTTTCAAGACCAATACAAAAACATTACAAAAATGCTAACCTCTACTTTAGCAGGCTTCTCTTTTTTCTTTTTAGAAACCTTTTCATCATCTGCTGCAGTCCTTTCACCAAGTAATTCACGCAATTTTGCATCAATGGCTTGCTGTCACATAAAAATGTATGGCAGTCACAAATGCAGTGAGAAAATGATTTAACAATTACTTGTACAAGAAAAAGAAATTGTTAAAAGGTTTGACCCAAAAACAAAAGAAGCACGTTCAAAGTTAGTAAAATAAGATCACCTTGACAATTTTTGGATCAGCCCATGGATGCTTCTTCCTAACATGTGCAATTAGATCACCCACTAGAAACAAAACAATAGAATGTGAAGTTTAATGGTCTACCGCCAGGGGGGATGAAAAAAGAAGAAGAATATATAATAACAAAATGTCAGAAGGAAGTGTTGATTAGAATGGAGTGACATGAATCGGACAACACACAAACAGATTGGTACCTCATTCTTATCACTACATAGGCAGTTCCAGAAGACTTTAGACTTTGTTGACTTGGCATACACAAGATCATACTGGGTACTCTGCCTCTCCCTTTGAGGGACAAGAATAAGTATGCAAGCACATGCATGAAACATGTCCAATTTTACAGAACTTAAAAGTAATAATGATGCTTCTTAAAGAACCATGTGCCATAAAAGAATGCTTACAGTTATGCCATCTAAATAAAGTTGCATTCTGGATATACATCATAATTTTTCCCCCTAATATTGAATAACTTCCAAACCTAAGTGCAAGTACACCCGCGATAACACAAAATTCACAAGAGATGGAGTGTATACTTGTTCTGTTTGCATGTTTTTTCTATGATAACATCACATTTTTGTTGTTGTGAGTACGTGTGTAATTAGTAATTCCTTGAGGAACTAACCATTTGTTCGATAGCGCTGCTCCAAAATTGCATTCTTATTTTCTTCAAAAACCACATTAACAGTCTGTTTTATTTCTTCTTCTGAAACCTCAACGCCTGCTTGCAAATGCAATAAGGTTATCAATGTTTATAATTCTAGAAAGAAAGCAGAAAACTAACATGACACAATCAATTCAAACTGAGGAAGTGTTAGCTTCGTTATCAGCAGAATTTATAAATGGCAGAAGTAAGAACTTGCATTAAATGCCAGAAATAAAACACTACGTAACAATCCTATAGGCATTAAACATTCAGAATATATGAGCTATTTTATCGTACCAACTCCACATGCTTCTTCAAATTCACTTATTTTAAAATTCTCAGGCCCAGTGTTTGCAAAAAATGAAAAAGCTGCTTCCAACTGGGCAGGGGTTTTAATCTGAAATAAATAAATAAATAAAACTGTGTAAGAATTTGAAGAAAAATCAATGGAATAATCAACTATAAGAGGATAAAATACACACTAAATTAATAAATTAAGAAAGTATGCCCTCTAACCTTGGAGGATACAATGTATTGTGCCAATGTTGGACGATGCACAAGGGCATTTTCTGGGTACTTTGTAGCAACCTGCCACAGACAATATGGCACCATGACACATAATTAAGAGAGTATGAATTCTTATTTTTCGAAGGCATTGATTGTTCTAACTGAAAATAAAGCTTTGAAGAAATTCTTTGGCTGTTAGGTAGATTTTAGAAATCTCTTTCAGAGAATAATTTTCTTGATTGTATTTTGGTCAAGATTGAACTTTACCCAACGGCTAGATTAGTTTCTTGCCTTTTTTTCAAGTGAAAATTTAATGAGAAACCTAAGAAACTACTCATGTTTCTCAGAACAGTTTCTTCAAACAAATTCGAATCTAGAAAACTTCTGGATTAATTCTTAAGCAGAAATTCTAAAGGACATGGACCCAAAGCAAATTCGAAAAAGACTAGAAATATTACACTAATATTTACTGGATTAATATCTTAAGCAAAAGTGTTAACAAATATTACACTAATATTTACTGGATTACCGTGTAGAGAAGATTACCAACGGCTCGACTGCATCCATCAGTAACTGCAGCCTGCAATCATTCAAGAACAAAATCAGGATAAGAAACAAAAAAATCGGCGGGTTTAAAATTTTAAAAAAAGGTAAATAATAAATTTCGGAATAATAGAGAGCTCCTGGTTGGCGAGAAAACAGCAGGGAAATATAGATACAATACAAGAAATCTGGTTCATTAGGTATCGAAAATTAAAAGAAAAAATATTGTATTGAGTACCTCGTGAATGACAGCCGTGAGATTGGCAGTGACTTTGTTGTTGGCGATTGTGTTTTTGGCTGTTTTCTCCTCCAATCCGACCTTCAAGAAGAGCTCGATGTTCTTCTGCTTCTCTGAAATGTTGTCCTTGGCCGGCATTTTGCAAAACAGCGAAGGACCTCTCTCTTTGCGTGCAGCTGGTTTTTTTGGCCAAGCTAAGCGAAAAAGAGAAATAAACCCTAATAAAAACCTGGACTGGAGACCACGCGAAGCAGACAAGCAGTGGACTCACTGAAGGGAATCAGTTTCTCCAGTCGACAGTGTGTGACAGATGAGATTATAGATTCCGCGGGTTCTTGATTTTATTTCTGTGGGCTTGCTAACTAGACTTACTTGGAAAACAAGGACGCGTTATCTAAAGGAACCTAAGGGCTGACGCTCAGACAATGAGTGACTTCGACTGGTTCACCCTTTTGACCCACCCTCGGGCCTCAGCAACTTGGGCTACACGAAATTACTTTCTAAACCCAACCCATTATAAGGGTTTGGCAATCGGGTCAACCCAATATTATATCATTATTTTATTCCTTTTTTTTTCTAGAGAGTGGAGTATTTTTTTACTTTTGAATTGTGAGAAAAAAAATATGTAATTTTTTTGAAAATTATGATCAAATAACAAATACCGAGAGGTAATTATTGCAGCATTGTCAAAAAAAATAAAAAAAAATAAATATTGCAAAGTGACAGAGAAATGAATTTGCTTTCAAAGAAGCTTCCCTGTAATACAAAGTTTTTTATATTTATCAAAAAATCACAATCGTAACAAAGTTATTCTAATATCCATGCCTCTGTGAGAAAATATATAAAGAAACAATGAAGTTCAAACAATATCCAAATGCTATTCTTGGAAACTTGCATACAATACCCAAAAGAAACAATTTCGAACAATGAATACACAAGTTATTAAGTTATAAATTATAATAAATAAATTTAAAGAATAAAAGAGCAATAATACTACATACGTGATACGATACGGCTGAGGCCATTTGTTCTTTTCAAGAAATAATAATAATAATAAATCAAAGTAAAATGCATTCTACAAATCCCTTAAAACTCTGCTGTTCACACCCACCCTAAACAATTGTAAATCTGATGATTTAGCAATAACGCTAATCTTTGTGTAGGCAGGCACAAAGAGAACATCACCCTCATTAACTATATCATCACCCGCATTAACTATACCATCCTCAGGCAAACCTGCATCAAAATTTCCTTTCCCAGAGGTGATCAGAAAAAGGGATGGTCCTAAGACTGAGGGAAAAACTACCGATGCAGACTGAGGAAGATTACAGCTGTCGATTTCAAATTCTTCAAAAGGTGGGAGATACCTTGTTGTGTATGGATTCAAGGAAACCCCTTGCAAAATTTCAGGAGAACCCTGCAAAATCATAGTCAACAGATTATGGCAGCTGATAGAAGAACAAATTTGCCCACACCACTAAAATGTCAAAACAAATGCATGAATCTAATGTCTATCGAATGAAAGGTGATAGATGAACTGAAATAGAAAATCTATAATAAAAATTTATACATTTTGTGTAGGGAAATATTGAAAACCTAACTATTTTCTGAACCCATTAAAGGCTTTTGACCTTTTGCTTTAGAGCCTTAAGATTATGAGCTTATTACCATTGTGTAGTGCTTGAATCCCCAACGTTGGGCATATTATTAGGACTCTAAAAGAGGTCATTTTTCTTTAATGGGTGAAAAAATATGTCAGTTTTCAGAATTTCCCTTTTTATGTAGCAAAAGATAATCATTACCTGTCTGTATGTGAGCATAGATAGAAGTGTTTGGACATCCAATTGCTTTGAGGTAAGGCCGGCACGAACAACATTGTCAGACGTTGCCATACACTCAATGCATTCACCAGAAATATATGCATGGGGTTCATTTGGCCCCAGATATAATGCTTCACCACGCTTAAGCTTCACATAGTTAAGAAAAAATGCTGCTAGTGCACCCACATCAGCTGGATATTGACTCTCTAATCTGAGTACCAGTTGTTCTTTAACTGTCAATTGCCTTTTCTGATCCAATGAAGGCAAAAATATGGTGAGAGAGGAAAACCTAGTGATGAATCAACATAAAGAAGGTAGATAAAAGGTAGCAGTCCAGTTATACTGACCATTGAAGCAACAAAAACATTCCCCTATCACTTATATTTTTTTGACAAGTCTTATGAAAAAACCACCATACTTGATAACTTCTCCCATAAAAGCGAAACAGCAGTAGTTGAAATTATCAACTGTCTTTATTCTTGGGGGTCAATGACTGGATTAAATTAACATCTATTTAGCATATCTTCTGGATATGCTTTTAGAGCTTTCATGTTTTCTACATATTTGATAGCAATACTTCAATGGCAAATTGGCAACAATAAAAATATGCACTAAACTGCATACAGATGACATTACTCAAAATTACCTTTTTCTCTTGATTCAGACGCTTTTTGAGTTTTGATATCATCACAGAAATTGTATCTTTACTTAATAACATAAGCCGACTGAATATGGACTCTAAATCTGTTTTTACTTTCCCATTCTCACGTCGCTCACTAACAGGTAGAATTTGCTCTGCATCTGCCAGCCCAACCAATTCTGCAATCTCGGGAACACTACTAAGCATGTCTTTTAGCTCCTGGAATATATATATACAAACATGTCATATGGACAGTGAGACGTTGTTTGATAAGTAGAAGGAGCATCATAAATGGTGGGAATTCATAAGAATACTAATACATGGTTCATAAAAATCTCATTTCATACATCGTCTGAACTTGGTAAAATGTGAAATCTCTTTTTCAGGTAATTAGTTTGAAAACAAAGTTCAAAATTGATTTGTGTATTATCAAAACCGAAGGCTTTATGCTCCACAAACAGAAAAAAAAGAAAGAAAAAGAAACACTTAAAAAAGGGTCTTTATTTATTCATTTCAACTGCAGTTCTTTCACTCAGATTCCTTACAACTGAACTAATTGCTACATGCTCTGTATCATGACATGCAGTGAAAACTAAAAAGCAAAGGCAACGGCAGAGTTATGCTCCATTAGTCATTACTAAAGATCTGAATCATCACAGTTATAATTCTTAATGAAATTCATAAGAAACCTCATTTAAACATAGTCCCAAGTTCAAAAGACCATCCTTGTACTGACAATCAGCTATTATCACATGAGAGCTTATGATCAACAACCTAGTCAAACTGTTAAACATACTAGAAAGATCATATCCAACTGTTTAAGTATACCCAACAAAGAAACAGACCAAATGACCTCTAAACCATGATTTACGTCTTACCTTGAGACTAATAAACCCGCAAAGAGCCTCAAATTCTGTAAGTGCCAATGCCATTTCCGGCTTGTGATTGTCATCTCTGTAAATACTCGGGTGTAACTTGTGCAACAACCTAGCCAATTCTTTATCCGGGTGAGCCTGTATCGATAAAGCCTTCCCAACTGAAAGTACCTAAAATCCCACAATAAACCCAGAGTCCATAATCTTGCAATACCAATTAAGCACAGGAATTCACTAACATTTTGCAGCAGAAAGTTCTAAATATCAGACTTATACACTGTCATTTAGCATTTAATTCTCCTTTCTTCTTCAGCATTTTCTCAGCAACCAAACACAGAACGGAAAAACATACCTTACACAAAAAGGGAAGATCAGCTCCCCACTTGTCGACAACCTTGTCCCCAAGCACACCCGGATCCTCCGAGATCCACGCCTTGAGGCTCACGGGCTCCGACCAGCAATTGGCGTACGACGGCCCAGATTCATGCGTCCCGATCCAGAACTCGGCGTAGGGCTTGGCCGGGTCGATGTCCGACCCGGAATTCAGAGCGAACAACCTGGCGACCTTGGAATTGCGACCGATAATGCCCCAATCGTAATTTTTCACGGAGCATCCGAGCCTGATGGGCCTCCGGCTCCGCTTCCTCTTCTTCTTCATGTTAATGTTGTTAATCTTGTTGTCCCACTCTACGAGCTCCATGCGCTCATTTCGGGCATGTGTAAAAGCTTCGCCAATTGACCCAAATTGCAGGAGAAGATGGAAAAAAAATGATGGAGGGAAATGGGGTTTTGTCGGTTGCGGAATGTGGAGGATAACCGATAGTCAAATCTGTCAGCGTCGGTCTTTGCTTTGATTTTTATTTTTTAGCTTGGGTTGTTAGTGGGTCGGATCCTGTTTAATCCGGTATTGGTTACTGGGTAACTGAGTTTGGGTTGGTAGCTAGGTAATTGAGCCTGGGACAGTAGAAGGACGTTAAAAGTACGCGTGGATGAATCTTAAATGTAGATCGGATATGTTTCACTTTTCACTTTTCAGTGCTTGAATTTGTTGGGTTTGCTTGATATGTCTATACGACACCGTTTGTAAACCAACGAAATCAAGCCTGTAGCTGAACTGTACAACCAAATCTAGGATATGCCAAATGCATGGTAATTAGATTCCCAACACTGCAATGTGATGTGCTACGACATGTAACATGTGGGGGGAGTGGACGAGGAATGAAGATTAACAAGCTTCAGGGCTAGGAAGGACCAAGGGCCCGTGGGAGACTGACATGTTTTGTGGGCCTATGGGCCCAGGCCAATGAGGCCATTACAAGTGGGTCTTGGTGCCCTTAGTAATTAAACCCATGCTTCCACATTGCCACCTGGTAAGTATATAATACATTAAGACCAATAAATCATAAGTTAACACAACAGATGTGTCAAATCTTGTTCATGCATGTACATGATAGTATATGGTTTCAATTCTACAATTGTTGTTGGTGTTCAATAATTTTGCTTTATGGTTTTTGTAGATTCATGAGGCTTGAGCATATCATTTGCCCAAGCTTTTGAGAACTTCATTATGTACATTGTTTTGAAACAACACCGAGTATCAATAACACACCAATCCAGCAATAATATTAATACCCTATACAAAACAACATTATGGGCTAAGTCCATATAATCATCAAATGGACCCTACCTCGCGTGCCACATTATTGTTGCTCTATACAATCATCAAACAACTCCACACCTTTTTCTTTGGCCAAGAACAACTCCACACCTTTACTTGTAAATAATTTTATTAGTTTTGGATTGGAACTGGTTAAAACTCTCAATTGTAAATCCAAAGGCGACCCCTCAGATCTGAGTACTGTACCTTTTATCTAATACCAATTATCATTTATAAGTTTATTTATTGTCAATTAGATCCACCCTAAACCAGTTGTTCCCCATGCAATTTTGTTCCTTTTCATGCAGGAGAGAATTGGGATTTTAATAATCTGGCTATGGAATATCACTCTTGTACTGCAACATGTAGCAGACATAGATAAATGAATATGCACATGGAACAGTAAGTATCAATTAATAAACTTGTATTTTCATTAACATAAATACATTGTGATCAGAGGACTGCCACCCATTTTTATTTTCTTATCTAATAATTGGTTTCCTTTCCTCTATTTGTTTATCTTTCATATATTAAATAGTTAATTTTTTGGACCATAAATCCCATAAAATCAGTAAGACCATTGCCTCCTCAGTCCTCACTCAACTCACTTTCACTCTGCAATTTTTTTTCCATCCCTAAAAGCAAAAGTTTCATTGGAAACCCCATATAGGAGGGTTCTTTTACTAGCCTTTCGGTGCTTAAATTCAACCACTTTCATTCTCTTTACCCTTCTCTTTTTATTCTTTTCTGATAACTTGGGGCAATATAACCAGTTCATCAGAGTTGTCCCTCTGCTTCATTCTACACACTTGATCTGATCCTCCAATGCTCAAAGGTCAGACAAAATGGAAAAGCAAAAGCTGCAGCTACAAAGCCTGACTTCTTATTCCCAAAATTCAAATTCCTTCCATCTTTTCCTTTCCTTTTGACCACAAATCTGTTGACATCCAATGTCATTCTTGGCTCTCTGGTGGGTTTTAAAGACTTCAGGTTTTCTTTCAATTCAAAAGCACAGTAGAATTGGTTGGAGTAACATCTTTCAGTATCAGACCGACTACTCTTTATGAAAGACAACTGCTTGCAGCCATGGCCATTGAGGTGTGCTCAGAGATTTCCAGTCCCATATTCAGTCCAAGAATTTCATTTTCTCATGATCTGGACAAGACCAATCTTGTGTCAAAAGAAGCCCAAGGATTAGACTCCTCTGTCTCGGATTCGAACTCCGATTTCGACTTCTGCATTCTCAACAACCTTGCTCTAGAGTTGTCTTCAGCAGATGAGCTTTTCTCCAATGGCAAGATTCTACCTGTCCAAATCAAGAAGAAACTCAATGCCACCAAAGAAACCCATCAGCCTGATGAGGCTGTTAGTGTAAATCCTCCCCCTGCGCACCATCAGCCAACGACTAGAAACACAGAGAAGAAGAAGAGGTTGAAAGAATTCCTAGACAGCAATGTTGATGCAGATGAAATTGATGAGAAGCCACCAACAAAGCCTTTCTGGCAGTTCAGGCGAAGTAGCAGCCTCAATTGTGATAGCAGTGCTGCTCGTGGTAAGAGCTTAATTCGGTCATTACAGTTTCTGTCGAGAAGCAATTCAACTGGGTCAGCTCCAAATGCAAAGCAAACACTACTTCCAAAGGAAACTCATCACAAGCAGCAGCATTTGCAGAAACAACCATCTATTTCAAGCAGAAGATCATCTTCATCATCATCATCATCAAGTTCAAATACATATTATACTTATTATAACAATTCATGGTCACAAAAGCCCTCATTAAGGAAGAGCGGATCTCATGGCAATGGGGTGAGAATTAGTCCTGTTCTGAATCTCCCACCACCTTACATTTCAAGAGTAACTGTGAGTTTTTTTGGGTTTGGTTCTTTCTTCTGTAATGGAAAGTTTAGGAAGAAGAAGAAATGAAGCTTCAGTGAATCCTCCAAGTACAGAGGAATGTAGCTGTCTACTTTCTTGTACCATTAGCTAGCATGTGATCATACTCTGTAAAATGAAGAAAAATTTAGTAATAAGACATAGCAGTAAGAATCTTAATATTTTGTATAAAAAATTGAAAAAAAAATTAATTCATGGGCTTCTTTGGTGATTTGAAGGGTGAAAACTACAGTGGAGGAACTTTAGGGACAGTAATTGTGCATGCATATCAACATATTACTGGCTTAGGAGACAAGATAAACAAGGAAGGATAATGCTTGTCTCAGGGCAGGAGAACTACTCCGGTCATTGCCATAAATTTGGCCGTGTCGGCTCAAGATTGGAATCATTTATTTTTTAAATCACTTATAAAATATTATTTTTATAAAAAATTAACTCAATTATAAATTAGTTAATTATATAACTATTATTAATTAATAAACGATTTGTATTTAAAAAATTATTTTTTTAATCAAACTGTTTATTTATTAAATAACAGCTATATAGCTAAAAAAATTTGATTAAATTAAATTTTTATAAATATAATCTTTAATAGACAATTTAAAAAATAAACGATTTCGATCTTAAACCATTCCAGGCAATGGTAATTTTTTTTGCAGGAGTCAGGGACAGAAGAAGTCCTCCTACCGAGGCAAGCATTGTCCAACATGGTATCTTTCTTTCGTGGCTCTAGCTCCCAAGTCCCATCCCTTTCTTTTCTGCTTTTGCTTTTATTTTTCTGTTACAAAATGAGTAACATAGGGCCCTCTTTAGTTTTTCTTCAACATTGATTGAGATTTGAGAGCTTCTTTTCGTCTTTGCTTATTAATTTGAATTTCTAGCACTGCTTAAGATCCTTCAGGTTTTTTTTTTTGNTCGTCTTTGCTTATTAATTTGAATTTCTAGCACTGCTTAAGATCCTTCAGGTTTTTTTTTTTGCTAGTATTAGGACAAAAACAGTGTACTTCAAGAGATTGTTTTAACAAAAAAGAATTAATTATCAAGACCCCAAGGGGGTCCCTAAACTTTTACTCTGATAATTGAAACATTGTTTTACTTTAGTTATAGCTTTTGTAACCACCATAACACGGTCCATTACTTGATCCCGCTGTCTCTGTTTCCATGATCATTTTTTCTAAGAAGATTAAAGGGAAAATTACCAAAATAGTCCACTTATTGTTCCACATATCTCGGTTTGGTCCATGAATTGATTTATTCGCTAATTTGATCCACAAATTATCTGCCGTTTGTCATTTTGGTTCATTGCGTTAAAATTTCATAAATAGCCGTTAAATGGACGAAAAAATTATCAATTTCGTCCCAAGTTTTTCAATTTTTCTTCTTAATTTTGACCAAACTTTTAACCTATCAAATCTTAACCAAACTAACCAATCTTATACTAGTTTTCAAGCTATGAATATTCTCTTTACAACCATATAAAAGTACTCAAAATGAAGTTATAAAACTCTAGATAAATAATTACAAAGTAGGCTACTTGAAACTGTAATTTTTCCATAAAATTTCTACATTTTTTAATTTTCTTCCATTTTAAATTTCCTTCGAATTCAACACCTCAAATTAATTTCTTAGGCTAGTAGAAACACGTTTATAGTCTCACAATTCATCACCCAACCACAAATCAAGCTAAAAATCAAAATCTCAATTAAGAACATAAAACCCCAAAACCAAAAAATTAATAAATACACCTCAATCCGAATTCTCCTTCAATTCTCTTCTTTGTGAGCCAAATAACCTTGAAAATGAATGTGAATTGAAGGAAAAATTCGGGTTAAGGTGTACTTATCAATTTTTTGGTTTTGGAGTTTTATGTTTTTGATTGAAATTTTGATTTCTAGGTTGGTTTGAGGTTGAGTAATGGATTGGAAGACTTTAAACATGTTTCTAGTAGCCTAAGAAATTGATTTGAGGTGTTGAATTCGAAAGAAATTGAAAATGGAAGAAAATTCAAAAATGTAGAAATTTTATGGAAAAATTACAGTTTCAAGTAGTCTACTTTGTAATTATTTATCTAGAGTTTTATAACTTTATTTTGAGTACTTTTTATATGGTTGTAAAAAGGATATTCATAGCTTGAAAACTAGTATAAAATTAGTTAATTTGGTTAAGATTTGATTGGTTAAAAGTTAGGTCAAAATTAAGAAGAAAAACTAAAAAACTCAGGACAAAATTAACAATTTTTTCCTCCATTTAACGACTATTTATGAAATTTTAACGGAGTGGACCAAAATGGCAAATGGCAGATAATTTGTGGATCAAATTGGCGAAGAAAAAAATTTCATGAACCAAACCGAGATATGTGGAACAATAAGTGAAATATTTTGGTAATTTTCTCAAGATCAAATCTTCAAACCCTTTTCCACAAGGCTCAAAATTATGTCTCTTTAATCTGTGATTTTCAAGGTGCCCCTTGTACTCACCAAGCCAATTGTTCATTGGATTTTGTTAAATAGGAATTTCATTAATGAAAACAGTTAAACAGCAGCAACAATAAAAGAAAAGAAAAACAAAACCCAAAAAAGAAAGTAGCAAAAGAACAAGAAGGACAAAAAACAAAACAGAGCTTAAAATGCACCATACACCTTATATGTAGTTTACCTCTTGAGGTGGCTTCCAAGAAAAATGTTGCTTCTTTTTTTGGGGGGGGGGGGNGGGGGGGGGGGGGGGAGAGAGAGAATAGGGGTGCTGATGAGTAGCACATTGCCAGTTTGCCACCCATAGTTGCCACATTGACCATTATTAGAATTTAAAGATCAAATAAAATGTTGAATAACTGGGGCATAGACTTTTCATGCTTATGCACATATTTCTCAGAATCTGAGTAGTATTAAACTCACTTAAACTTATTTATTCATAACTTTGGGCGCATCACCGTTCACGAATTGCGATATTTCTAGCAAATAAGATCAGAGACCGCCACATATACTTACATGTCAACTAAATTTGTTCAACAAATCTGATGAGTGCACATCGTCATCCCCATCCAATCATCTGTTAGAAGGGAGTCACCGTGACCCTGACCCTCATCAATCGAAATAACTTCCAGCAGTTTGTAATTCCAGTTCTTCATTGCTTTTGGAGGTTGGCAATCTGGACCAAGCTTGATTCTAGTAACAAGATTACTGGAGCTCTAATTGGGCTGGGCCTCAATACTTGAATTAATTGGAGCCCATCAGTAACCAGTAAGGCAGACGCGTATTCAAGGACAAAGTTGCCGAGTCAAACACCAGCCTTGGACCTTGGTTCTTCTAGTATTCCCAAAGAATGACAGGTCAATCTCATCCAACCACAAAACCCACGAGTCTGAAATGGAAGTCAAACAACGAGTAAACGAGCCAATAATGAAAGCTACGATCATGACTCTGAGATCATGTTTAACAGCGGAGACAAGCCTTGAGGAACTCCAGAAAATTAACTTCAAAAACAAGGAATTATAAGTTCTTGGGTTGAATTAGATAAATCTTTGGATTAGATCATCTTCGTCTCGTATGATTAGGGAATTATAGTCCAATTCCTCTATGTTAGTCACTATTATAAATAGAGGCTCCTGAAACTTGCTCTCTCGGACGAAGACAATAGTATAGAGTATCATAAGACTGTAAAGCCAAGCCCGGAACTGTTGAATCAGGGTTTCGAGTCAGCTGAAAGTTTAAGATGCATCTGATTTGGAAAGGGATTGAAGTAGCAAGTATTAGTTTTCAAATTTTCCACAAACAAATCAAATGTATCAAGGGCATGCCTTTCGGTAACAATTAGTAAAAGAAGAAAACATACACCATCCATCTCATACCAGTAGGGCAGATGCAAAAGCAGCAAAAGAGAAGCAATATAATGTTGGAAGATTTCATGAAACTACTATGTATCAGACCAACTCTACACTCAGAATATAGAATCTCAAAAGTCTGACTACCAATATAAAATGAACAAGGAAGAAGTAGTAGAACTCATTGTTGTAGAAAATTTTAATGTGATGGCAATTAACAGGGGAAGAAATGAAAAGATTCACAGTTATGAAGATCAATACTACAGATCAATCAAAAAAAAGATGCTAAAGGTAAATCTATTTTGTGACGTGAGAAGTGGTCAAAAATTATGTTTTGTTACTATTCATCGTAACTTCGTAAGCAAGCCCAAGCAAGAAATAAAAAGCAACCAAGTGTTTGAGCTATACTGCCTTAAAGATACACTAGTTCCAAGAGACTATGACACAGAATTAGTCATAATAAACTTGCATTTAGCCGAGAAATATCAACTACATTCCAAAGAGCAGGGGTTATTAATTACTTACAAAGTGCAGAAAAGAAATAAATATACTACAGCATAATAAAGGCTTCAGAATCCATTTCCATACAAACAGTTATTTCCCTAGCTAGTCCTCTCTCCTGTTCTACTGATTTCAAGACAATGTAGAGATGAAGAGAACAGCTAAAAGATTCAAAATTCCTCCTTAGTACCAAAAAATAAATGAAAAAGATTCAAAATTTTCAAGTGGCGTGCACCCAAATAAAGATTCCTAAAATAAAAACCCAAATAAAGATGAATACTCTGATATCAAACGCAACTGAAATATAAGATAGTCACAAAATCAAAGCTCATAGCACAACTGTTCTTTTCCATATAAAAGCATCTGCCCAGCTTTCCTTTATTTACATTTATTCATTAAAGGAGAAAGAAAAATGAATTATAATTAATAAACAAAATTAGTGTCCCAAAGCAACTGAACATTCACCACAAGGTACAGGGGATTCAATGCTTTTATCGAATCCCCATGTCAAAACCATGGTGCGGCATACCACTAATTAGCGTTACCAACAGCAACAGTCAGAAAACAGAGCCTTGAAACATTCCACAGAAGGCACCATTCACTCCCTTTTCTACCTCTGCAAAAAGAATTGCCAACAGTTCAAAATTTAAAAAACCTGTGAAAACTTTCACTCAGTGACAAGCTTAAATCTTCAGAATCAGACGCAGCTGAAAACAAATTTACGATCGATGAGTGATAAAAAGAGAAAGTGGGAGAGAGAAAGCGGGAACTTTGAACTCCATCTTCTTCTCAACTTATGAAACCCCAAGACAATTACTCAGTCATATTGAGGCCAATTTCATAATTTGTAGGTAAAAGACAAAACTATAAGAACCCCATTTCTCATTACTCTGTTTCAGCGCCTCAAATATTCTCATCAATGAAAGCTAAGACTTTTGAAGTTTTCAGAGAGAAAACAGAACTAGAAAAAACAATTACCTTGGCATTTTCAGGGAACTCAGGAACCTTGTACGTCTCAGCTGAGACCTCCGTCAACCACGTCCCCGGAAACAACGCCTGCAGCAACCACCACAAAGATTAATTTAATTTATATATTTATACTAAAAGGAGGAAGAAGAAGAACCCAGATATAGTGACTTTCACAAGCCCTGAGAAAAGAATTTGAATTGACTTACATCCAATTGCTTCTGAACAACTCTTGGGCGCTTCTTGGGCCGGCGGGGAGGCCGGTGGCCCAGCATCGCCATGAAATCTTCCTCGATCTCCTTCTTGGTAAGCGACACTGAGAACTTGGGCCTCTCCTTCTCCGGACCCGAACCCGAACCGGAAGCCCCTCGGACCAGCCTCGGCGACTTCACGCCATTGTTGTTACCCCCCTCACTCCTCAACGGTGAGTAATTCGCCTTCTTCTCCTCGATTCTCAACGACCCCTTCGCACCACCGCCACCGCCACCAATAGGAGCCTTACAGGCCGCCCTCCTCGTCCTCAGATTCCACGGCCTCACCTCCTGCGCCACCTCAGCAGGCGATGATTCCCTCTCCTCCGCCACCTCAACATCCTCCTCGTCCGCCGCCACGTCAGTAGCGCCAGCCGCCACCGCCACTGCCACCCCCTCCTCCCTCAAAATCGCGTCTTTCATCTTATTTGCCGCCGTTTTGAGATCAAACATGAGCTTCTCCCGAACCGCCTCGATCCCTTCCTCTCCGTCGTCGTCATTTTCGATCCTCGGCGGCCGAGGAGCCCGAAGAAGCCTCCGCCTCTCGAACTCCGATTCTTTCCTCCTGACCGAGCTCGCCAATCTCGGAGCCAAAGATCGCCGATCAACGGCCGAGTCATCTCCGACACCACCGCCGGTCTCGGAGTCCACCTTCATGCACCTCAGGTACTTCTGGCTCCCCCACTTCAAATCCCACGGCAAGTTGAAATTGTGCAGAGGCTTCGTTCTCTCGGACCCCATCGCCATGGACTTAGCAGCCACTCTCTCCTCCGACACACCTATATACACCATTTATCGGAAACTCAGACCAAGAGAACCACTCTAAGATCACAGCTCTCTCTCTCTCTCTCTCTCTTATTTTCTCGGAAAATCCCAGGAATTTTCTAGGTGAGGGAAAATTTTCTCCCAGAGAGCGCTATTGGGATTGTTGTTACTGTTTTGTTTCTCTCATAAATCGCCGGGAATCGCAAGTTTATATACGAGTGGGAGAAGGGAGGAGAGAGAAAGAGAGAGAGGGCGTTTTTTTTTTTTTTCAGGGAGAGAGAGGTCGTTTAACGTTCGGGTCCTTATATATTAAAGCCTTTTTTTAAGTTTTTTTATTTATGTTTCTGGTCACTACAAATGTGCGCCACAGTTTCATTGGCGCACCGCTGGGGTTTCCCGGGTGATACGTCGTTTTTGAGTGAGGCTGCCCGTAAGTAACTACCGTCCGATTTGGGCTGTCCTCTTTGATCTCTTGTTGTCGCCGTCGATTCTACACTTATTTTCATTTAACATTTTATTTATTTGTAAGCGCAATGAAAATTTGAGAGTAACCAACAGTTAATTGTGGCTACCTAAGTGTTAATTTAATTGTGTAATTGTATAGTCGCATTCAAGAGTAAATCTGTAAACTGTGCTCTGTGCTTAACAATTTTCTAGCTAAAATGCTACACAATCTATTCACATTGTTTTATTTTTCTTCGTTTTGACAAATATTGACTAGACTAATCCATTATATTTGTATGGACTTGCTCTTTTTACTTACATTTTGTTCTTTTAAACTCTACAATTAAAAATTAACGTTATATATATATTCTATAGCATCCAAAAAAGAGAGTGAGATAAGCTTAAACGGGAATACAAATAACACCATTCTATTTTGGTGAATTATTTATTTTATTACTACATTTCGGAGGATACGGAGGTTCAAATTTTGTTTAATTTCTTTCTATTTTTCAAAACAAATGCTTATTTTATTTTATTTACTAGTTTTGGATGCATTTCTCAATTTTTCTAATTATTAAATGTTACAAAATTCCCTTCCAGATTTTAAAAATGTAAATGTGCCAAAACCCCAAATTAGAGTTAGAATATTCTTAAACCCCCAACTTATATTAAACTCTCTCCAAACACCCTGTTATGAACTTAATCTCTCCCAAAACCCCCTAGTCAACTAATATCCAACTAAATTTGACCTCTATTTTTATAATATTCCAATTATAACCCTAGACAGAACATAACCACATTTCTATTTCTCTCTCTCTCTCCCTACAATTCGCATTTACTCTCTCTCCTCTACATTCACTTTCTCTCTCTCCCTATGCAACTGTGTCGGAGCTTTGTCCATCGTCCAGTGATGACTGACGGTGAGACTACCATGGTCACCTTACTCTCCTTGCGGCGAACACGGTAGTACCCACTGATCATCCAACCGACCCTCAACGGCGGCGAAATAACTCCAAACTGCACCAAAGCCTCAGCCGGCGATCTACCTTTTCCGACAGCATGGCTGTCTAACTCTGGCACCAATAGCTTCCTCTCTTCATGCTGAGTCTCTCCATGCCATTTCCTCACTCCGATGACCACTGAGCACGGTGTTGAGAAGCTCCAAAGGCTGCGATTTCTCCTGGAGTTTTCCGGCGATTGCAGCGGCTGTTGGCCTTGACTTAGGTATCAAATTGAATCCCCTCAGCTTTATCTTGCTATTGGCTGTTGAAAGAATGGTAAAGATGAATTTTTTAGTGTAACTAAATCAGTTTCAGTGTAACTGAATTTTTTAGTATAACGGAATCAGTTTCAATGTAACTAAAATTTTTTAGTGTAATTATATGTTTGAAATTCAGTTTTAGTAGTATGTGTGTAATTGTAATTAATGGTTTGTTGTATTAGTGAAACTAAATGTATGTGTGTGATTGTGTTAGTGAACGTATGTAGTTTTGATATTCAGTTTCAGTGTAACTGTTTTTCAGTGAAGGTGTAACTGTTTTTAGTGAAAATGTAACTGTTTATAATATACAGTTACACTGAGCGCGTGTCAGTGTACATCAGCGCGCGCGTTAAAACGCGTCAGAGCGTCAGAAGGGTAAAGACATTATATGTTTTAGAGGGTTTTGGGAAAGTTTCTAATTGGGTGGGGGCTTAGAGAATTTTTTTGCTAGTTAGAGGGTTTAAAAAAAATTGCTCATTTTAAAATGATAAAACATTTCATGTTTATAATTTCTTTTTGTCCGGTCCACTGAACATACTGAATTATTTATTTTATTACTACATTTTGCCAGATACGGAGCGCGTCAACCCAATTTTGTTTCATCTTTTTCTATTTTTGTAACAAAATTCTTATTTTATTTGAATTACTAATTTTGGATGCATTTCTCACTTTTTTCTAATTAGTAAATATTAAAAAATTTGCTTCCAATTTTTATATTGATAAACATTCATTTTATAAATTTATTGGTCTGGTCTGGTCCATTGAACATTGTGAATTATTTTTAATTACTAAACTTTGCTAGATACGGAGCGTGTCAATCAAATTTTATTTCATGTCTTTTTAATATTTTTAACAAAATTATCATTTTATTTGAATTACTAATTTTGGAGGCATTTTTCAGTTTTCACTGGACTTATTTTCAGAGAAGTTGCTTAAATTGAAATGTTGATAATGAAACGTAGAATAAGTTGTGTACAATAAATAATGGCAAAAAATAAAAATAAAAACCATTGTAACCAACCGCTAACATGACAAGTAAGTTATAAGGCTTTGTGTTTGTTCAACAAAAAGTAGAAGTCCATCGGCCAAAAAAAAAAAANAATGAAAACTAAGGGGTTTTGGGATAGTTTAATATAAGGTGGGGGTTTAGGAATATTGTAGCTCTAATTAGGGGGTTATGGGGCATTTACATTAATTTTTTTAGGAACAAATATGGATATTTAAAACAAGGGAACATATGGAAAAAAAAGTTTTCGCTTTTTTGTAAGTTAAAGGATTGTAATACATCCTTGAGTCGCATTAGTTTTAACTACCCACTAATCAATCTTCTAAAACATCAAATTAATGCTATGTAACATATCAAAATTGGTCGAATGCTTTAAGCTGTTGGATCAATAATCACTCGTAAACCACACTTAAGAATTTACCAATCCGATTTTTAAGTCCAGGAGAGTTTGAACATGCAAAATTCAAGTTTACAAGATACAACTTTATTCATACTTGCTCTTTTATTAATGGGTCATCCATGGAGTGGACATCTGTTTTTTTCAGTTTTTGGACACTTATTATCCATTGCCCAATATAATTAATTTGGCAACTCAAAAGTGAATGTGTATTAAATTTAATTGATGAAATGAGGTTGAAGTACATTTATAGAGTAATTATTTTGTAAATTTTAATACTGTTATGTGGCGAAATTAATTATATATTATAATACATATATAGTTATAAACTATTTAATCTAAAAATATAAATACGTATATGTTATCCACTTATATTATAATATATAAATTATATAAAAATATTACAATTATACAAAATAACTTTTCGTAAGGTGACCATGCTACATGCACTGCAGGTCATAGATTATGAGTTATGACTCAGCGATTAGCTGAGATTTCTTGGACAAATCGTTAAAGCATCTTCAGGCTGCAAATGAACTATTGAAAGTGACGGAAAATCAAGGAATATCAGAATATGTAAAGAGAAAGAAAACCAATTGCGATCTGCATATATATATATATATTAGCATTCCCAACCCCAACTCCATACGGTATGTATATGCGCTTTAATACAAAACAAGGTGACTAATTAACTTTTGTTTTTTTTCGGTAAACTGGGATGTAGCTAATTAACTTTGCATTATTGCATACACCTGCTGCGACAATTATTAAATCCTGCACAAATTAATATCGTCTAATGCGATAATAACAAAATGTTCATTAATTATTTTACCTGGCAGAAAAATGTTCATTAATATTAATTCTTATGGTGTTCTCTATATCTCTTTTGTTGTTTGCTCAATGTTCTCTTTATCTCACGATTTCATTCATCTACTGCTTGGCAGCATGGGTTTTGTTTTCTTTTCCGAAGGTAAGTTAATCGGCGGCAATAATAAATTAAATTTTTTTATTTGTTGGGTAAATATTTAATCATCTAATACTTCAACAACAAAATTACTAAAATTATATTGTATATAACAAAATTGACTGTCCCTTTTGAAAAAGAAAATACTATTTACCTGAACAATTAAACATAAATGATAATGTGTAACACAATTTGCACAATCATGCAAGAATGGTGTCTCCAAATTCCGACATATGGCTGTGCACGTGATATTGGTCAGTGTTTAAGCTTCTAAGTTTGACGAATAGAAATATAGAGGGAAGGAAACCCACTCGGGGTCCAAGCTCCAACGGCTAGTTCTTCTTCCTTTACATTTAGTCTAAAAAAACAAGAAGCAACCGACCTTTATACCCTCTTTTTACAGCTTGGCTCCCAACCACCAATAAGATTCGTTTCGATTCATTCTACTTTATGTATCCTTAAATACCCAGCGTTCATGACTGCTCAACTCAATAAACCTCTCTGCCTTTTCAAACCCCAACTCCAAATCCCAAAGTCTCAACCTTTATTTTTTTTGTGAACAAAGTCTCAACCTTTCTGCAGCCAAAAGAGAGTATCATTTCATCAAAAAATGTCCAGAAAACGACTACCCATTTTCCACAAACTCTCAAAGCTCCTTAAAGTCTTCATCTTCATTGCCAAAATAAGAAAACTATCATTTGAAAACTCACTTCTTAGGAAATCAAGAAACTTGAAGAAGTTGAAGCTTGCGAAGCATTACAATTATGGGTATCTCGGAGAATACGAGTTCTCTCCTTCTAACACTCCCCTCATTCACTACAACAGAAGGCAGTTCATGAAGAGCAACAAAATCCCTCAAGACATATACTCCATGCTCTTTCTCTGCAGATGTTGGGGTAGCTTGAGAGTACTTGAAGGCAACGAAGATGGAGTAGATTGCACAATGGAATCTCTTCCTCTTCCTCTTCCTGCCCCTGAAGATCATGCCAAGGCAGTGGCTTTATTGGAGCCGTTGGATTGGGGAGTCGATGATGAAGAAGCTTCAATTGATCTGCGGGCTCAGAGGTTTATTGAGAGTTTCTATGAAGATATGAGAATGCAGAGGCAGGAATATTCATTTTAAAAATGTTAAAAGATTTCTTAGCCCCCATGCCATATTTGTTGCGAATTCATTGATTGTTAGTTGGCTTCCATTGTTTTATTTTTGGTTTTTTCATTGTTTGGTTCCCCACAACATTTTTTGACATTGTGGAGATGGGTTTGCAATTTTTCCTTCGTATTTTTGTGCAATGTTGTGTGATGATTTGAGAATTTGTATTTTTGGAGCAGTATTATTTTGATTAAGGTACATTTTCTTGGGACTCTTATAACATATAAATACAATTTTAATCATGGAATTTTGACAAGTTTACTTTTTCATATTAGGATATAAATTTAAAAATCAGTAGATCTTTCTCCACACCTTTTTATAAGATCTTGGTTAATCCTAAAAAGTAAAAATAGTATTGGTGTTTATGCTGTCTGTTTAACAGAAGCATCGGTACTTATATAGATCATCAACGGTTTGATATGTAATCTTAGCTAGGATTAATGATTTGATCTAGATAGGATTAGGGATTTGATCTATGTGTTACATGGGGCCATGTTTGCAGGTCCCAAAGTTCCATACAAGTGAAGGGTTTTTACCAGACAATGTCATCATAAGCTCCTAGAATTACACATCGTAATTGAAGAGACATTTTAATTGACAGTCTTGTGTGGGTTGTGACTTGGGACAACTTTTGTTGCAAGTTACAATGCACGTTTTATAGTTAAATGGGTTCCTTTTTTGGCTGACCACCAACCCCTCTCCCAAATTGCGTGAAATGTCATGGGCTGGGCTTGTGTCTCATCGGCCCTAAAATTATAAGGGATAGGCTTGTTTGTCGGCTGCAGGCTATTCAGACCACATGTCAACGTTAATTTGATCATTTTTGTGGCATTCCACAATAATTTACAAAAATTTAACAGTATAGTTGGACTTGCACGTGTTACTACAATGCGATAGCCATCTATCGATACTGTTTAGAAAGAAACACATATATATCTTCTGACTTTAGACTCTTTTAAAAGTTATTACAGGCTATGGCTTATGTTCTGAAGTCCCAAAATTACCCAAAAAAGAAAAATCTAAACTTACATTAATACAGATTAAACAGATTATACAGTCTCCAGCCCACCCAACACGCCCTATTTACCAAATAACAAATAAAAAAGTGTGACAGACTGACAGTCAATTGCTTTTCTATAAGGAAAAAAAAAAAAAGGGTAAATCTTTCTTTACGCAGGGGCTGGGCGATTGCATTTAGAGCCAGAAACTTCATTAGACATTAGGGTTTTATCTGAATTTGAAGAGAGAGGAAGCGGTGAGAGGTGAGTAGTCCGAGAATGGCCGGCAAGGAGGAGTTTAGGGTTTACAACTCCATGACTCAACAGAAGGAGATCTTCATGTCCAAAGTACCTGGCAAGGTCAGCATGTACGTCTGTGGTGTCACCGCCTATGACCTCAGCCATCTCGGCCACGCTCGCGCCGCTGTCAGTTTCGACCTCCTCTACAGGTTCATATCATCCAATCTTATTATTTGTCTATTTTATTTAATGTATATATTTCTACCATATATTATGCTTTGGATCAAATTCATGCTCCGTTAGTATATTTGATATCTGGGAATTTTTTTTTTTACGATTGAATCTTATTATCTATGTTTTAATTTATAGATTTGCCTATTTATAATTTAGTATAGCTGTTAGTGTCCGCCACTGTCAAACACTGCACCATCTGTTTGACATAATATTATTGATTGGAAGCAATTAGGGTCTTATCTTTACTTGGAATATATTTAAAGGATTGAAAACCAGTTTTTGGAAACTAATCATGCATACCATTAAATTGAAACATTACAGATACTTACAGCGTTTGGGTTATGAGGTTACATACGTTCGGAATTTCACTGATGTTGATGACAAGGTGAGGATTTTGAACTGTATCACGTGTGATTTGGTTGCACTCCTTCCCTCCTCTCCTTTCCTTTATCAGCTGCACTCTGGTTTTGATTCATCGTTAGCATTAGCACTCCTGTTAGACATTTTTGCTTTATAGGAGTAAACCAGAATACTTAATGTTTCAGTCTTTGTCATAATTTTGTTATGTTACTTTTTTCTAGTTAAAACTTTTCTTTGGCTGGAGTTCAGTACTATAAATCTGCTTAGTGCTCACCATTTTTGAGTAAATTATTGGCCTGATTTCAATGCCCTTTATGTTATGTGCAAAATCAGTTTTCTGGCTGATGCTTTAACATTGTTTAGCATCAGAATATATAAGAAAAACTGGTATAAATTTTCTTACAAGAATTTTGGGCATTAATTTTTAATAAAGGTCATAGTTATTACATACCATCTATAACTGCAAAATTATTTTGGAATTATCTCTTTTCTTTATCATGTGCCTGCTGTCATATGTTGGTCCAAGTGAGTAACACTCTACGCCTATTAACTGGACATATAATACACAAAGGTTTTACTTTAAATGTCTTATGCGAATTCCTTGCGAAAGAGTTTAGATTAGACACTGGAATCTGGGATAACAATTAGTTCTTTACTGCATGGTTTTTAATGTCTGTGAGTTTATTCCATTTTGTATTGCTTAAAACTGGCTGTTCTCCTTAATGTTGAAACTCAAGTTCAAATTTGTTTCAATTAAGCTTGTCCTGATGGAGTTATTGTAATTTATTTATAAAATATGACATGAATAGTTTTGTTCTATCTAGTATATGTATCATAGAGTGTGCTCACTAACTCATGTAATTTTGTCTTTTGGAAGTTCTTTTCTTGTCTTTTTTTTTTTTCGTCATTCCTTGGCTACTTAAATGCACATGTAGAGATTGCTAATGTTTGGACATTTCAGATAATTCGTCGGGCAAATGAGCTTGGGGAAGATCCCTTAAGTTTGAGTAGTCGTTATTGCCAAGAATATCTCAATGACATGGATGTTCTCCAGTGCCTCCTTCCGACCCATCAGCCACGTGTTTCGGATCACATGGAACAGATCAAGGATATGATAAAACAGGTTCTCTGCTTGCTCTTATGCTTATTTCATATTACGAGATATGATATGAAAAGCCATCTTCTCTCTCTCTCTCTCTCTCAATATATGTATATTTGTATACATTCAACTTTTTTTAAGCATTGTACATTGTTCAGTTATTTGTCGGGAATCATATAGCATACAATGGGGAAATATTTTCTGATGTTTGGCAAGTTATGTTCAGCAGGATATTTCTTCTTTGGATTCCTAATTGAATGCTAAATTGCTAAGTACATAAAATATGTAGATATAATAATGTGTGTGTGTTTTCCCCTATTTGTTTTGAGTCTTTTTTTTTTGGGTGAGATTTTTTTTAAACAGAAAAACTTTGGAATTTTGAGTTGAATAATTTGAATTCAACAATGATAGACCTGTAGAAGTTTGTTTGTTGTGACGGCTTTTTGTTTTGCTTATTTTTTTCTCATTGGTCTGAAATTTCGTTCCAAATGGTTCTGTATCCTGCAGATCATCAACAATGACTACGGTTACGTAGTTGAAGGTGATGTATTTTTTGCTGTTGATAAATTTCCAAATTATGGCCAGTTGTCTGGACGAAAGTTGGAACATAATAGGGCTGGTGAACGAGTTGCTGTTGATTCAAGAAAACGTAATCCTGCAGACTTTGCTTTGTGGAAGGTCTGAAAAACGCACACTAGTTACCCCATTTTTACATCTTTTGTTAATATGTTTCAAATTTCTGATAATTTTAAAATATTTGCAGTCTGCAAAGCCCGGTGAGCCTAGTTGGGACAGCCCTTGGGGACCTGGAAGACCTGGGTGGCACATTGAATGCAGTGCGATGAGTGCACATTATCTAACATTCAAGTTTGATATTCATGGCGGTGGTATTGACTTAATTTTTCCACACCATGAAAATGAGATTGCCCAGAGCTGTGCTGCATGCCAGGAGAGCAGTGTGGGTTACTGGATGCATAATGGACATGTTACTAATAACAATGTCAAAATGTCGAAATCCTTGGGTAACTTTTTCACAATTCACGAGGTAAAATGAGGCTACTATATATATATATATATGCTCCTTAGAGCTTTTATGTAATGAAGTCTTATATCAGCATTTAATATATAATAACTTCTCTCTAGTAGATTACTGAATGGTACCATTCATTGGCTTTGAGACACTTTTTGTTAAGTGCGCACTATAGATCTCCTCTCAACTACACAACCTTCCAGCTGGAATGTGCATCAGATGCTGTTTATTACATATACCAAGTAAGAGGCTTATCTAGAAATGGATTTGGGCCCACACGCACACAAATGGATTTTAGGTATCTATATCTTGTATTTTATGGCCTGCCATTTTTTGATTGTTAGGCTTTGCAAGACTGTGAGGATGCTTTATCTCCATTTCAAGAAGGAGGCCAGAAGGAAGTGACAGAACAAAATGGTATAACAGTTCAAATTACCCCAGCTGCCCAGGAATGCATCAGTAAGCTACACAATGAGTTTGAGACTAAAATGTGTGATGACTTGAACACTGCACATATATTGACTGGTGCTTTCCAAGATGCCTTAAAGTTAATAAATAGTTCTTTGAACCTACTCAAGGTAACCATTTGGAACCAGATCCAGCATGCCTCACTTTCACATGCTCTCTCCTGCCTTCTTATTTTTGTATGGGTGTGGAATAACAGAAAATCTTTTTATTTTTCCTTTTTCTAGAAGAAGCTGCAGAAGCGACAACAGCTATCAATCATTCAGTCACTAATTGAAATAAAACAAGAAGTTAAAGAAGTCCTGAACACTTTGGGTTTGCTATCCCCCCATTCATACTCTGAGGTGATATGTCCTCTTGCCTATTTTCTATGCATTTGAAGATGGATACTCTTTGTATTGAAGTTATCAACAAGATAGATATACTGCATTCTACAGGTTTTGCAACAGTTGAAAGTTAAGGCATTGAAGAGAGCAGGGTTGGTGGAAGATGATGTGCTGCGACTTATTGAAGATAGAACACTAGCAAGGAAGAATAAAGATTTTTCAAAGAGTGATGAGATCAGGGCTTATTTGACTGCAAAGGGCATTGCACTCATGGACGTAGGCAAGGAGACAATCTGGAGACCTTGTGTGAAAGTAGAACAAGAACAGACAGTGCTACCTGTAGAACAAGAACAGCCTGGGCTACCTGTTGTACAAGAACAGCCAGTGATACCTCTTGGACAGGAACAGCCAGCGCTACCTGTCGACGAAGAGCAAAAACAAGTCCCAACTGAACAAGAGGCACACAAGGCATTACCAGCTGAACCAAGGGAACCGCCTGTTTCAACATGATGGTCTTGTACCTGCCTCGACCCAGAATTTTATATATCTAATCAGGAATTGAGAAAATGCTTTCAAGTTTTGATTCATAGATGATTCATGTTGTGTGATATTTTGGGGATTAGGACCAAGTCCCCTGTGCTATTGGAGTTAGTAACCTTATTTTATTTGGTCAAATTTTACTTTTCTGATCCTACTGCCCTAAAAACTACAAACAGGCAGGAAATACCGTATAATAGGACACCCATCGAAATCAGCTTGATTGTACCCCAGAAGTTCATAAGCAACTTCCATCCGAATTCTTAGGTTGAAACGGATGACTGATCATTATCATTTGGACTTCATTTGTTTTATATGCATGTAATTATTAATTTGAAGTCAAGCAACAAGTAAATGGATCTCACATTTAATGTCACGGAAATTGGAATGATTATTTTTTATTAAATTAAACGTCATTAAATTTGAAAAGGTTAAAGGCTTGATATGCAAAATTCATTGGGGACAGGAACTTTAATATCGATTGTGGATTAATACAAGTCGCAGCGGGGTATGATATTCATTGCTTGGTGAAAAAGAAACGTGTACAAAACTCTTAACAGTAACCTCTGCTTTTCTTACGTGAAAAAAAAAAACCAGTAAATTTGGCTTTTACACAGGCGATTGCATTTGGAACCAGAAAAGCGATAAGGGAACTTTATTAGACTATTGGACATTGGGGTTATTAGGGTTTTTATGAATTTGATTATAGACATTTAGAGAGTGGAATAAGCGGTGAGAGGTGAGTCGTCCAAGAATGGCCGGGAAGGAGGAGTTTAGAGTTTACAACTCGATGACTCAACAGAAGGAGATTAAGGACCAAAGTACCTGGAAATTTCAGCATGTACGTCTGTGTTGTCACCACCTATGACCTCAGCCATCTCCGCCACGCTTGCGCCGCTGTCAATTTCGACGTCCTCTACAGGTTCACTTCACATAAATCTTTTATTTGTCTACTTTATTTAATCTAATTATCTATGGTTTAATTTATAGGTTTTCTTATATATTTATAATTTAGTATAGCTCTTAGTGTTGGCCACTGTCAAACAGTGCACGTACGATGTGTTTGACATGATATTATTAGCTGCAATCTGGTTTCGATTCATCTATAACCGCAAATTGTAATACTTAATGTTTCAGTCACCACCATGCTTTTATGAAGGTGAGCCAAGTTACTAATATGTTTCAAATTTCTGATATTTCAAAATATTTGCAGTCTGCAAAGCCTGGTGAGCCAAGTTGGGACAGCCCTTGGGGACCTGAAAGATCTGGGTGGCACATTGAATGCAGTGCAATGATTGCACATTATCTAACATTCAAGTTTGATATTCATGGTGGTGGTACTGACTTAATTTTTCCACATGATGACAATGAGAATTCCCAAAGCTGTGCTGCATGCCAGGAGAGCAGTGTGGGTAATTGGATGAATAATGGACTTGTTACTAATAACAATGTCAAAATGTCAAAATCATTGGGTAACTTTTTCACGATTTATGTGGTAAAATGGGATTACTATTTTTTTCAATGCTTCCTAGAGCTTCTATATATGTATTGCAGTCTTATATCAGCATTTAATATGTAATATCCTTTCTCTAGTAGATTACTGAATGGTACCATCCATTGGCTTTGAGACACTTTTTTTTAATTACTGCTCACTATAGATCTCCTCTCAGCTATCAGTTGCTGTTTATTACATATATGAGGTAAGAGGCTTATCTAGCATGCATTTGGTCTCACACGCACACAATTGGATTTATTGTTTATGTAATATTTTATGGCCTGCCATTTTGTGATTGTTAGACTTTGCAAGACTGTGTGGATGCTTCATCTCCATTTCAAGAAGTGGGCAAGAAGGAAGGCACAGAAAAAAATGGTACAACACTGCAAATTACTCCAGCTGCCGAGAAATGCATCAGTAAGCTACACAATGAGTTTGAGACTAAAATGTGATGACTTGAACACATTACATATATTGACTGGTGCTTTACAAGATTCCTTGAAGTTAATGAATAGTTCTTTGAACCTACTCAAGGTAACCATTTGGAACCCTTATATTTGTACGGGTGTGGAATAACAGAGTGTATTTTTATTTTTTACTTTTTCTAGAAGAAGCAGGAGGAGCGGCAACTGTTATCAATTATTCAGTCACTAATTGAAATGAAGAAACAGGTTAGAGAAGTTGTGGACACTTTGGGTTTGCTATCCTCCCATACATACTCTGAGGTGATATCTCCTCTTTAGCCTGTTTTGTATAGATTTGAAGATGAACATTCTTGGATTTAAGTTATCAACAAGAACGGTATACTTCATTGGGTAGGTTTTGCAGCAGTTGAAAGTTAAGACATTGAAGAGAGCAGTGTTGGTGGAAGATGAAGTTCTACGTCTGTCTGAAGATAGCAAAGAGGAACAGAGATTTCGAAAAGATCATATATTTGACTGCAAAGGGCATTGCAGTCATGGACGTAGGCAAGGAGAGGATCTGGAAACATTGTGTAAAAATAGAGCAAGAGCAGCCAGTGCTACCTGTTGATGAAGAGCAAAGATAACTCCCAACTGAAATTGAACACAAGGCATTACCGGCTTACCCTTTAGCATGAGTGACACGTAGGAATTGAGATTGTGCTTTCAAGTTTTGATTCATACATGATTAATGTGTCATATTTTACTTGGTCAACTTTTATTTTCCTGATACTGCTGCCCTACAAACTTCAACCAAGCAGGAAATGCTGTTTTCAGACTAGTCAAACACCTTATCTTACAGCCTACAGGTTCGGCCTAATACAATACTGAAATCAAGCCTAATACACCTTATATTTCCAGTTAGTTGTGCTACATCTACACAGTTGTGGAAAAAATTGTGGCTGGTTGGTAAGGAGAGGCACATATCTGAAATATAGGCGACGTATTCCGAAATTTTCAGTTCTGATTTGAGCTGGTCTCATGGTCCATGGTCCTTTTTTAAAAGGAGAAAAATAATTTCGTATTATCAAAATGTTTCACAGAGTGAATCAGCATAACTCTTACAATATTATGATGGATCTCATCTCACTCTGTATGAGGTGTTGAGATGTCCTGATAGTATTGGGCTTATCGATGATTCATTAGTAGATCCAGTAAAGTATGGGCTTTTGGGCTTATTGACACAAAGATCTAGAGATTGTACTTTTGATAAGTTTTTAGTTAAATTCATATATTATAACGTCAGAGGAATTGTAATTTGTAATTGTACGAGAGGGAAGCAAGGGACCACATACAATACAAAGTGGGTTCAAGATTAAGGAGGAACAATAATAAACACTTGTTTGGTTTGTCTGGTTTCCTTTGTTAAAGTAGTTCCTAGTCTCGTCTACGAGACTATAAGACTATGACACCATATGAGATCGACTCGATCGATCGCACTCGCAGGAGGCTAAAAAGGAGCAATAGTGGAGGCTTGGCTGTCTTTGTAAAAGAGTTATAGGTGATTTGCAATATATGCACTTGCTGCACTTGCATTCCAGATTAGATTATTACAGAGCATATATAGCTACCTAAGTAGCTATGATGATTGATGGGAACTTGGCATCAAAAAGTTGTGTTGTAATTAAGGTACGGTGGTGGTGGTGGTTCTGAGGCAGTACGTTATTTAATTTCGAGGTGTCCTACCAAACCTAACTGACATATGCATGTCAAGCAGTTCTCAGAGAATCGGAGGACTATTTGGTCCCATACATATATACATTTTTATGTTAAAATTTAGAAAACAAAAGCATTAACTAATTAATCTAAAGAAGAAATTGAGGCTTCAAATTTATTAATATCTCACCAAATTTATTTTTTTATTAGAACTTATTTTTGAGTCTATCTTCTAAGAATAATCACTTGTAAATCATAAAAAGGAAGACGATATTTGAAGAGAAGAAGGAGTGACTAGTTACGTACTCCTTGTTCCAACTTAAAACAATATTAATATCTGATTTGGACACCAAATATTGAGGAATCTTGAACAATCTAAATAAATGAGTTTGGAACATCTAATGAAGCTTCCCTGAAGTTCATTAATCCGAGTCAACAAAAAAAGGCATGAACCATGCGTGTAGGACATTTATCCAATCATCTTGAATTGATTGATCATTATTTTTTGGACTTCATTTGTTTCATACGCATGTAATTGTTGATTTTGAAGTCGAGTCAACAAATTAATAAATCTTTCTCACTATTGTTGTCTAGAATGGAAATATGGAAATTGGAATGAGTATTTGAAGAAATTAAACATCATTAATTTGAAAAGGTTAAAGGCTAGCTACAACATATATATATATATATAGGATTGCTTTAATCGAAAGAGAAGAATAGTGGTAGCTAGGTGTAATAATGAAACCCAAATTAATTTGTGGCATTTTTGAAGTAGCACTTTGACATATACATTTGAAAGCTAGCCGGTTGGGTAGCAAATAGCATAGAGATATAGTAGATAGTGCACATGCACGACTGCACAAAAAAGCAAAAGGCAATATGAATGCCTGTGTACACTGTAGTTTGTGGGACTTTGTTTTTAACATTGGAAATCCGTGCGTACTTGTTATATAAGTTGAGATTGAACCTCTTACCTCTACAAAAAGGCATGAAGTGAAAGAGCCTTCCTAGCTTAGCTATGGCTAGCTTTTGTAATTTTGTTCTTTTGTATTGTGCCTTAGCTTATGTCGTATATATATTATATGCTCCCTAAAATTATAGCACTCTTCGCACCCGACAAGGAGATCATTGCAGCTGTATTGCATCGCACAAGCAGTAGTAGCATTTGTTATGTACTATTAGGATCTGGGACTTCACATTCACATGTTATGTATAAGAATTTTGCTACTATATGAACCTTCGTATGGTGCGCATATATACATATGTTGTTGTCATTGTTGGATGAGTTCACTCATTTTAATCACTAGAATATAGTCTTTTAAATGACCATGTTCCATTCCCTATACATATCTTTTATATACATATATATATATATATTCCCCAAATTAATTTTTATCTTATTGATTGAATTGTAGATATATATATACTATATATTGCCAGTGTCACATCAATTCAAGTACACCAATACATTAGTTAAAATAGTGTTGTATAGTATGAACCTTAAATCAAATCTGTACTACATGGACATAGTACTGTGTTGAATTAATTTATAAGAAGCAGACTGGATAATTAACCAATGGTTATATATTGTGCTATGTCTGTATATGTCCAAAAAAGAAATAAGCTATATATATATATATATCACTGGAATTTTGCTTCCTTACAAATTTAAGCACATGCATACGTGCATATCTGTTGAATTAAATCTCTCAATATTTAAAAGCTATATCAAATTCCATCTGGTTCATTAGATTCCAATTATTTTTTATTGAAATATAGTGTGTTAGTAACATGCAGTGAGCCTAACATGGGGCAGCTCATAATCAAAAATATATATCTTACCAATTGAATTCCAAAAGTGTGGAAGAACCACAATTTAATTGTAAGGTTCATGGCATCATGCATATATATACATCAACCCCGCACTTCACTTGTACAAATCGTGTTAATTAAATATTAATTAATAACGGGAATGCAAGTCCCACGCAGAATTGAATTGATAATCCATTGGTACGTACTTTGTCGTTGATGGTCATTTTCGAACACATATTTATAATTAAGCCTTATGAATATGATCGATCATTGATCGACCCACCTGTGGCAATGAGTTGGACATGTAGTCGTACATGCTTAATTAGATAGATGTAATGTAACCGAGGCAGGGGTACTTAATTGAAGCAATTATATAATTACATCATGCAAATTAAGTAATTAAAAAGATTGAGAACTGTATGTATAATTCCATGGTCCCGGGCTTACTTTCGGGAAGCTATATATGTAAGTAGTAATTAGCTATCTAGCTTACTTAGCATGCTTCATTTGTCATATTTGAAACGCGTGCATTATTTAACTGTCCCCAAAAACTTCATTGGATCACGGTGACTAAGAACTGAGACCATACGTACTTAATTAAACTCCTCCTCACTTAATTAATTGGTTTGGCTTTAAAAATTAATTGTACATATATATATGCACATATCAAACTTAATTAGTGGAAGGTGACTCTCACTTTCTGTAGCTAGTGATTAAATCTATATTTGATTAATTTGTAAGGTGATCGAAGTAGATGTCCAAATCAGATTAATGGCATTGATCAAGCTAAAATTGGGCCCATTCCAAAGATAATATATTGCTTAAGATAAAGTCGCGGGAATGAGTTTGAATTTCTTTTCTATGCCTCACCAACTTTTTTTTTTTTGGTTGTTTATGCACTCTTATTGTCAAAAAGCTCGATCTAAAGTAGAATGAAAACTTTTTCAAGTGCATAAGTTTACATATCTATGATTGTATATGCTTGCTTGCAAGTTGCACACCCTAGCTACCTCCCTTTCTAATTTTCTCCTCAAACCATCAAAAATTTCATAAAAAAAAGAAACAAACAATACAAGGGAAAACCCTAAAAGCATCCAATCCAATTAAATCCAACTCGATCCACTACTTTATAAATATATAATTCTTGATTACTTCTCTCGTGTTCCCTTGTAGAAAATCTAATAACTCGATCTTGCTACCTGAGCCAAAATCTTTTGGGCAATGACATGAACACCAGCTCCATTCTAGGAGTATATATATCAATTTGAATTTTAAAAAGCCAACAAGCTTATTTTTTGGGTGCCCATGGATCATGTTATTGGGTGCAAAAAAACCCCATATTTATCATATATCGACTTTGTGTTTCATATATATTCTCTAAACTTAAATTTGCACTAAGAAATGGTACCATTTTTGGGAGTGACACACCTACCTTTTGACCAAGCAAGTTAAGATTTAATTGTGGGAAGAAATCGTAGCTAGAATTAATATTGAATGATGCATAACATGTTTGCTTGACATGCATTATCTTGTTTCCCTGCTTACACGTAAGCTTTAATTTGTTTTACCAACAAGACAAGACTCCTAAGCTACTTGCTGAGTCGCAATTTATAAAAACCACTTCTCTTCAACTCTATTGCTTACACTCACTCTTCTCTGCTGCTTTTTCGGTTGGACGTCAGCAACCAATATTAACCCCCATTAGACCTAATTAGGAGCTTGATTAATAATACGTTTATTCATTATAGAGACAATGAAAGATTGGAGTGTTGACTTCAACCTTGTGTTAATATTTCTGCTTATCCAATTAAATCACTGATTTCTATCATTTGCGGGAGATTGGTTTGCATGTGATTGGTCCCACATTCCCATCACCACCTAGTCAATTTGTAGGGAGGTGAAAAGAAGGCACCAACAAACCATCAATGTGTTAGTTGGAGTTTTTGGGGACTAGAAACTCCTGAAATATTATCAATGATCTATATATATATATTCCTTCTTTTTCTTTCTTTTTTTTTTTAAAAAAAATAACTAACACCTAAATTTCTGCATACAATAATTTGAGTCACATTGTTAATTTTGTCATTAGTAAGTGATGAAACATTATACGAAAAAGGTCCCTATATATACATAAATAATAAAAACAAATTAAATTACGTACCCAGTTGATCTTCACAGTCCATAGGCCTAAATTGATCTTGTTGTCAGTGAATTGTTAAATATATGAATTAAATAATAAGCTTTTTTGTAATTGGTGTCGTTTAAATCATATTACAATGCAGAAACTTGTCCTTTCCTGGGCCACAACATCTTCGTTTATGCTAACCATATAATTGGCAACCCATGCTTTCATGTCTGAGACAAAAAAAAAAAGAGTGAAGGAATATATATATATATATATATATATATATATATAGGCCCTTGCTAATAATAATATGCTGCTACTAGCTACCTTAATAATAATAAATGCGATTGATCATATTTGGTGAGGCATCAGGTGCTACTGGGTTAACACATGGAACCTATATGGCCTACTTAATTAGGACTGGTCTGCAGTACTCCATTACAATCGATAGTACTCTACACCCCTTACTAGATGCATATGTTATTGAAGAGCTCCTATAATTATAAGATAGAGCTAGAAACTAAGGTCTAATAAAGAAGCCTTTATTAGATTTGGTGTGACTACATGTGTGAGCTAGCTAGATATATGTATCTCTTTAACTGGAAACAAACAAATTGTGGAGATCTAATATACATCATACTCGTCTTTCACTTCATCAATGTACTGATTAATGTCCACATGTACATTATAAAGTAGCTACTACATGGCCATTCACAATTACTGCCAAGTGCCATAGAAAGAAAATCTGATGGCAGACAACAAAACAAATTGAAACGACCCTTGTTTTAAAGTCCGGGAATTGTTATACTAGAAAATGAAAGTTTAATAAAGGTTATATTGTAATTTCTAACCCATCTTCTGGTTTCAAAATTCCAACTTGGGAAGGGACAAGGAAGCATCCTCATTTGGATTTTGAATAGGATATGCCGCAAAGCAACTTCTATTTACATGCATTTTCACATTTCTTTTACATTTCAATTGGGTCACAGACTCACAATGAAATCGATAGCTGAAAAATTACCAAACAACACATGTACAAAAGTCATGCCCCGAATTAGGTGCGCAATAAACTCTCTGTCGACGACTCTAGATATGCAGCAAATTTTGAGGTCCCACTTCCATCATTGTAATTTCTAAGTGGCCGGGATTCCGGATTCAAATTTCTCCTTAATTTCTACTCTCTTCTAATTCTACCTCTAAATTACTCCTATATGTACATAATTTTGAATTTAACTTACTGAGAAAAAAAGAAAAAAAGAAGAAGGGAAAATCCGAAAATAGAATGAGGCTAATGAGCAATGCATGCCCCTGAAATTACTTTCTTTAAAATAAACAAATAAATAAATTTGAAATGTACAAGATCCGACTACCAAAATAAACATTAAGTTCCATATCCCACCTCCCAGCTGATCGAAATCTAATTGAGCCAAATTCATTACATTAGCAGCCATCCAAGAGCTAATCCAAGCCATGAAACTTATGTCTAATTGAACCACGCTCAGTTCATCCATGATTATGAGTCATATAAAACTGCTTAGCCAAGCCGAGCCGAGTCAAAGGCTAAGATGCAAGTCCAAGCCCAATGCATCATCAAAACTGGGCCCACCATCCCCCTTGGTGAAACGACTCAACGACGGCCCATCCGCTCTACCGTGGGCCCGGGCCTGTTGTACTTGATGAGTCGCCATTGTCAATGCCGAATGATCCGCTACTCCGCCACCGTAGGCAAAAGTTCCCGCACCCCTCCCATTATTGGTTGCCGGGGGAAACACGCACCCGTGCGACACGTGGAACGGAGAGGCTGCACGCGGAACATAGACCCACGACGGGGTGGCCGGAGCCGCCGCCGGAACCACCACGGGCCCCGCCGGGGACAGCAGGTGAGGCGGCGGTGTGAAAGCGGAGATTATGGGGTTCCGAGCGTAAGAAACGGCGGCGTTTCGGCTGGCTTGGAGTTGTGCACGTTTGAGCTGCTGCCTTTCTTTCTTGTGCGCGTTCTGGTGGCCACCGAGGGCTTGTGAGTTGGCGAATTCTCGGCAGCAGTACTGGCACTCGTACTTGCGTTCGCCACTGGCGGCGGAGAAGCTGCCGGAGTCCGGCGAGCCAGATGGGGTGGTCTTGGCTGAGTGATCTAGCACGACCGCTTCTTCGTCATCTTGGACACTGAAGCCGAAGAGTTTTAAGCGTGTGGTTGGAGTAGTAGTAGTAGTAATAGTAGGGTTTGTGTTGTTGTTGGTTGGTTTGGGTTGGTAGTGAAACTCTGTAGCCTCTGCCATGTTTAGAAAGAGAGGTGGGAATTGAAGTGAGATGAGGAGGAAGAGGCTGGAGAGAGAGAGAGGTTAATGGGGATGTAGAGGAGTTGTTGCATGTGTTGGGGTATTTATAAAGGATAACAAAAAAGAGGTTCTTGACTCTTGAATTCTCTTCACTTGATGATGATGATGTGTACTAATTATATTGTATGTATTATACATATTATATATATATATATGCTACAGAGACTGACTGAGAGAGAGAGATGGTTGCAGTTTGCGGACATCCCAAGGGGGAAGAAAGTGAGAGTCATGTAATGTTTAGTAAATATGGGAACACACGACCCAAGAACACTCGGGGGCCCAAAGGATTGCATTTGTCTTGCCAATTCGATCTCCCCCTTTTTAATTTCTCACTTTGTTTTTGTTTTAATTATTTTTTTACTTTTTCAATACATGTCAAATTGCAACAATGCCCTTTGCTTAACATGAGGAGGCTCTAAATCATAGTTTACAATTTGGTAAATGCATTTTTTATTTGTGGGGTTTTGTCATTTGTGAATGGGAGTGGAGAGAGAGGGATGTATAAAGAATGTGATGCATGTGATGCGAGCATGGTACGGTGTTGGAGTATAATTAATTAAATTAATCTACATGATTGGGTTTGTCCACTGTTTAAACCAGAAACCAGAGTTCCTATTTGCGTATGTATTCTTTAATTAATTAATTAACACCAACAAGATTTATTAGTTTTTTATTTTATTTTGAATGAATTGGGCAGTTTGGTTTTGTCAGCATCAAGATTGATAGGAGCCGTTCAATTAGAGGACTCACTGATCATCACTCATTAGTCAATCAAGCTATTGTTTATTATCTGCAGCAACACCCCATCATCAGTCACAGACTGAAAGAAGAGAGAGAGAGATTAGGTAAGAAAAAGTGTGGGAGATGTTAACTTATGGGCCACTTGCTTTCAGTCGGTGATGAATTGAGATGATGAGAAATGAGAAGTTTGGGCAAGATGGCCAATCCTAACCTAAAAATTATGTTTGATCAAATTAAGAAACCTTTGCCTACAGAATCTGTCACACACTCACAACTCTGCTCAAAACTCATTTGGCCACACGTCCTACCTAGCCCTCCTCCTACCTAAGCCCTAAGCTAAGCTACCTATAATTTACATCAATTCATGACAACTAGTAACTAGTAAGTGACCCTCCTGCATTTATGCCAGGTTTCTCTATACAGTAATATTCTTAGTCTTTCGCAAATATTTTTTGTACTCACTCTACAAATACTGCATTATTATATTAATAACGTACATAACATATAAGTCGTAAATTTTTTTTTTAATTTGCTTGTATTGTATGACATATGTACACAGTTTTCGAACATTACTTTTATAGTGTGAAAATAGATTAGTAAATTTTACAGTTTTCTTGGGTACAATTAGTAAATTTAACATTGGTAAATAAATGGTAAAGTAAAAACTGCAAACTGCAAATTTAACATGAAGCCCATTTCTCTGTTTCCCTGACCCCAACTGCTCCTTCAACCGCTAGAAGCCTTGAAATTAAAGTGCCCAAAACTTGGAACATGCAATCTGTGCAAGTTAAATTTCCATTTTTACCCGCATGGATATTGGTCCTGCTAGTTGGCTCCGGAGTGCTCAATTTCAGGAGCCGACACCACCCACCAATAAGCAATTAATAACTTTCTTTTTCTCGATCACTGAAGTCAGAACTTTCATGCATATGCATGCAATATGCAAGCCTTTCAAAGTTTTGCACTTTGGAATTGGGTCCCGCATCAGGAGATACAATTCGATCAGATCTATTGCCGTCCAGTTTCCCAACTCACTTTGCATGGCCCACGTGTCACCATCTTATTTATCCTCCATATCCAGCTCCAGATACGCATGCATCACATGCTACACTTTGCTCACGATCAAAAGTGATAGTAATGATGGCACTTCTGTGAATAAAGTCAACATGGAAGCTGTTAAGCTTTGTGTTAAGCCAAATAAGACATAAATGAAAGAGTGAATGAATATGCTCAGGTGGTGTATGGAGGGCGACTTAGAGATGGAGTTGGGTGTGGGTCCCACCATTACGTGTTGATGATGAATAATTGTTTGTTTAGGATGTTTGCGTGATTGACGTTGAAATCCACATTAATCAAATGAATGTGTGATATACTTTCTTTGGAGACAGATCTCTCCGAATCTTACTTACTACAAGACTAGAGAGAGAAATTAAGACAAGAAAGAGAGAAGTAATTGGCTTCGTAATCTCCCACTTAAAACCATAAATTATATATGAATTATTAATTAATATTTATATATTTTTCAAAAGCAGTAGGCTAGGCTCTTGCCCAAGTCTTCATCCCAACTCCAAACCTGACCCACCTTGTCTCCTCTTTCTCCTATCTTTCTATTCACTTTGGTCAAATTTTCCCATACAAGCAAAATCTCTTTGATCCGATCACCATCATCTCGATCACGTACCTTTCGACTGAAAGCTTGCATTTTTTTCGATCGTTTGATCATTTGATAGTTAATCATGATTAATTACTACCATAAACATGTGCCGCTTTCTTTGATTATTTTTTCGTATATACAACAGAATTTAAACATAAGATTTTGTCGGAGCTGTATGACTCAATACAAGTCATGAATGTGAAATGTTAAAAATGTGATAAAATTATGTACTACTAATTAATAGCCGAATAGGACTTGATCTATCACCCCAATAGTGGGCCTAGGTTAAGGTGAAATTATACTGATAATGAACCCACGATGATACATAACAGGAGATCGACATATCAGTATTACAAAGCTCAAATCGGAGATGTAACGGTTGTGACTTGTGATGACCCAAATTCATGTATAATTAACAATATACGTGGGTCCCAAATATGAGTGATTGGGTGGCTGAAATAATAATGCACTTAGATTTAGGACTTGGATTAGGATCTGTGCATTAATTAGTTTGAAGTGAAGGACCACTGAACCTAACTACCTTTTTGCTTTATTAATTGGATCCAATGATTTTGGTCTCTGGGTCTTTCTCACTCATGATCAGTGGGTACTGGTCTTGATCATCTGTCTTGACTCTTGAGGAGGTTAGCAAAACCAGGCTAAAGTAAACAACTGGGATTCTCACTACATGGGGATGTGGCTCAAGGAGTTGGTCTCACTCTCAATCAAAGAGAAAAACGTACGTACCATAAAGGTTGAAAGAGTTGATCCTATCATGTACATGCATGTGTACCATAAAGGTTGAAAGAGTTCATATAGGGTTGTTGGTTGGGGACAGTACTGGTGGCTCATCAATAATTACAGAAAATATTTTACAAATTGGTGTGGCAGCCAAAATAGTTAATGTTAGGCAGATTTCACAGTTTTCATGCTAATTTAGCTAGGGATCGGAGTGGAGAAGTGCTTAATTTGGGAGGGGTTGGTAACCATGCCTGAATGAAGAAAATGTTTCCAGCTCCCCTTTGGCTCTTTTAGATAATTAATTATGTTTTTAGATGAATATTCTTTTGGGATACATGTCGGGTTTGAAGTTTATAATGTCGATTATATACATGTTTTTTTTTTTTTTTTAAAAGGGAATAAATATATGACGCTAGCAAGTAGCACGTAGCTAGCAAACCCCAACTGAAACAGTTTACTTCCCTTTTCACAGCACCAACGGTAGTAGCTAATTAATTAGCTAACAAGGTTGGCAACCAAACCCAAAACACAAACAGTTGGACATAAAAGTTGAAACATCAAACATGGTTGCTGCAGAAGAGGGTTAAGCACAAACAAGCTGGCTTTCTCCACTGATGAATTGAATGGTATACGTTAAGCATGTGAGGCTGCATCTTCTAATTGGTCACTCTCTATTTGAATAAAATTAACTCTGGTAGGACCCGCGCACATTAGGGCACGTTGGGTCCACCCCTCATTTCCAAATTTTGTGACATTAAAATTGGACAATTTGGACCTACACAACATCAACTCTCTCTCCATCTCTCTCTAGATTATATATAGAAGAAGGAAGAATTTATTTAAGTATAAGTAGTAGTAGGGTGGTGAGAGAGGTTTAATTAATTAGTCCAATCACAATTTCAAGTCTGTGTTGATTAATTAACAACTGTCTGGTTAGCAATGGGTTTCTTCTTGTCCTTGTTGTTGTAATGGTTTCCACCAAGTAATATAAAACAATATTTAGGGGCCTTAATCATGCTTTTTTCACTTTGTCGTTGATTGAAGTGATGCCAATATTATCGGTTTAAGATTGCCCAAATCGCTAGGGTGGTCCACCAAGTTGTGCTTGATTATTAAAAAAGAAAATTGAACCAATGACAAACAATGTAATTCCAAATTTTGTAAATTAAATTAAGGAGAGAGATTATTTCAGACACGATCCTATCATGTTAGAACTCCATTAACTTTCTAATCACCTTTGTTTCTTTTCGCAACCATTACTTTGGAAGCATCCAAAAAGGATAAAAAAGATAACCCCAATGTGACTTAGTTTTCAAGTTGGAAATCCCTTTTATGGATATGTTTAGCCCATTTTTTATTAATTAAGCAAAATCCCAAACAATGTGGGTGTGACTCAATGAGTCCCTCCATGTATTCCAAGTGACACTACCTACTTCTTTTTCAATAATCAAATGGTGAAGGTTGGGTGGAGTTAGCTTTAAGTCATGTGAAGTGACTCTCTCTCTCTCTCTCTCTCACAATTATTTAACTAATACCATACTATTATTATTAATCTAACTCAATTAGAGCTAACCCCAGATTACAGTCTAGAATGTTTATATATAAAAAACAGTATTATGCCATGAAGTCCAACAAACTTTTGAGTTTTAAAATACATAAATGGAAGTCCGTGAAATCGGTTTGGACTTTGGAGAGAGGGGACTCGGTTTGGTCAATCAATGAGACAAACTTAATGTGCTTTGGTTGCTAAAAAAAGTGTGAGACACATAGACGGCGACTCAAACACAACCCAAATAACATCTAACCCAAACACATGCATGTATAGCTGGGAGACACCTGCACATGACATGACAAAAATGCATTGAAAATTCTAATTAGATTCTGCAGAATCAGTTCTCTTTTAGTGCCACAAGTTCAATGCCACAAGGGTTCTACCAAGTCTATCTACCTTATTGATTTGACCACTACTCTATTCCCTTTAACTTAATTCTTTTTTTTTCTCTTATTTTTTCTTGTCGATCACATAGTTTTTGATTCATTTACTCCAAAGTCTTTGGCCTAACGAAAAGGAAGCAAATGAAAAGCGTTTAATATGCCACAAACCTAGGTGCCACGACGTGTACTTAAACAATGTTACAACAGATTCAGAAGCTACTGTTCCTGAACATGGGAATCTAGCACAAGCCAATATATAAATAGGAATCCATATTTATATGCATGTGGGACTTGGTCTTTGTAAAGTTGTATAAGCATTTCCTATTTTACATTCTACATGATGTGCTTAATTAAAATCAAGAATCCCAGATAAACAATACCCATGAATTGTGCAAGAGTTTGTCCCTTGGGAAGCTCCAAGTTTATGCATCTGTCTAAACCATAGACTTCAAACACAGGTCAAGACAAAGTTATATAATTGGGTGTTGATTAAAAATTGAGTTCAATTAGGAATCTCTCTTTTTCTTAATAATAGCTAGCTAGCTGCCTCGTGCCTGAGGTGTGCTGGTTTGGGTCAATCTAGTCCCAAGCAGATAACCTAAGACGGTGTTTATTGGTCCATATTTTAAGGGAACAACGTTTTCCATGGTTGTTTAAACCAATCTATCAGTTATACTTGGACAGAGCCAATTATCAAGTGTTAGAGAAGATTCTGCAACAAGCACGGTATGGCCATATAAGCCTCGTTTGATGCATAGAATAAAATTGGATAAAATAAATGAATAAATTCATATATATTTAAAGAAGAATATAAAGGTTGTCTACTAACTTGAAGGAAGAAGATGAATTATTTAATCCCAATATTTTCTAGGAAATTAGAAAGAATAAATTTCCCTTTTTGATTAGTTCATCTTAATACATGTTATTTCTTCAAGTTAGAAACTTTCTTGAATACACATAAATTTACCCATTTATTCTATCTAATCTTATCCAATTTTATCA